>JAOTAW010000005.1:21233729-21245954 GCA_025629945.1 Erythroxylum savannarum | reverse complement strand
ATATTTTTTACATACCAATAATAATAATAATCATTCCTTCCTATAATAATAATAATAATAATAATAATATCAATTTCTATACCTCTTTGTATTCATTTCAAATTTTTAATACCATTTTCTGAGAAAACCAACCGTCCTAAATTCAATAATTACGTGGACTCGTATGATTGGGTTGAAGACCGAAGTATTGAAGTTCAACGTCACACACTGCTCCAAAAAATCTCAAAAGTTTAAGGATAAGCCTCAGCCAGAAATTTCACACCCACCACCGAAGCCAATGGCTGCGATCACCGGCGGCGGCAGCTTCCCGTTTAAGGCCTCCCTAACTCCGACGGTATCAAGGACGTCGCCTGTAATGCTTTCGTCTGTTGAGTCCAGGCTCTTCGGTCTCCGTTTTCACAACTTCAATCTCTCTCTCGTTTCACCTCCTCAAAGCTTCTCGGCAACCACATCCGCCAGGTACGGTGGCTCTCGCTCCTCAGATTCGCGACGGTCGCGACAGAGCTTCTCTGATGATGACGAGGCTCTTAATGTATCCGGCATTAGGTTAGCTATTCGCTCGCTGTGAAATTTTTTTGTGCGTTAGTTTTGTAATGAGTGAAGTTTGAGCTGTGCTTGCTTTGTTGTAGAGCTGCTACCGTACGGCTTATTGACGAGAATCAGAATATGGTTAGTGATATTTCTTGCTTTCGTCTGTTTTCTGTTTACTCGTTTAGAAAGTGAATGAAACAAGATTACATGTTTCCTGCAATTGGAGCGTTCTTTTTCTTCTGACTAACTGGTTGGATTCGGTTAGGTGGGAGTGGTGTCTAAAAGTGAGGCAATTCAAATGGCTGCTGATGCTGAACTTGATTTGGTATTCCTTCTCATTTCATGATCGATCTCATTTTTCCTTTTCTTTGGTTCATTCTATTGAAAGACTAGGTTCTACGGAAAGATCGCTACTTTAATATAAATGTGCAAATAGGCCTCAAATAAGTTGGTTTTTGAAGATGGTCATTCTCCTTTTCCGCATATCCTTTTTCTAAGTTAGTACTCAGTGATGTGGATTTTCAATACTTGAGTTGCCACTTATATAATAAGTTCATACTTTCAGTAGGAGATGAAAGATTACGTCGTTTCTTCTTCTTCTTCTTTTTCCTTCCAAAAAATTCCTGTCATATATGCTTCTTGTTTTGTTACTTTGCAGGTTGTATTATCCCCGGATGCAGATCCTCCAGTTCTCAGAATAATGGATTACAAGTAGGGAACTCTTCACATTTTTCTTTGTTAGCAAAAAAAACATTGCATGATTATAGGATGAGTATAATCCTATCCTTGATTTGGTTGGCTTTGCGTGGAGTTGTAGTTGAATCTGTTTTCTCCTCAAAGCTAAGGGAAGAAGATTTGCAAGAAAGTTAAAAATGGAATATGGGCTCCCGGTTGAGGAGACTTTGTTATTACTTATGCCTGTTTGTCCGACAGATTAAGGAAACAAATTGGTGTATCTTTTTCCCTCGTGGATGAGAATTCAGCTTATTTTAAGGGAAAGAACCCTTGTATGCTTCATGAGAAATATTGCCAGCTATCAAAGGACAAATTTTTTTAAAACTTATGTAAATGATCATGCCAAACTTGATGAAGTATCATGTCTAATTTTTAACCTTTTGTGCTTGAAAAGCTAGTTATACCTTTTCTGGCTTCCTTGCAGCAAATATAGATATGAACAGCAAAAGAAAAAGAGAGATCAGCAAAAGAAAAGTGCTGGTGAATTTCTACTCTCTGTAGATTTTGAAAGTTTTAACTTTTATGTAGATTATCTGCCATAGAGTAGATACTGACAAAGCGTGGTTTGAAATTTTAGCTAGTCGCATGGATTTGAAGGAACTTAAAATGGGGTAAGTAGCATAGAGATGAAATGCTAGTTCCTTTTCAGATTTATTAGCAAGTTCACTTATCATTCCATGACTTTGTACCTTTTTTTGGTACTCTAGCTGTTATCTCATCAATTGCCTATAATCCTTTTAAAATTGAGTATGGTTTTTCTTTTTCTCATGCACCGCACGGCATATAGCTAGCTTGTAACCTACAAATTGAGAAATAATATGAGATTTGCAATTGTGCAATTTTTTGAGATTTTTTTTAATTTTCATATTTGTCTTATCTCCCATAAAGCTACAATCTGAAACATGTTGGCTTCTTTCCCATGTATTAACATATTATGGTGATTGCTACCAAATTCACGGGCAGCTATAATATAGATCAGCATGATTATGAAGTGCGCTTGAAAGCTGCTCGGAAGTTTTTGAAAGATGGTGACAAGGTTATTTCAATTGTTTATTTGCTATGGCACATACCTTCTATTCTACTTGCTCAACTTCTAATTGAGATCTGTGTTCTCCAGGTTAAGGTCATAGTTAACCTGAAAGGTCGTGAAAATGATTTCAGAAACATTGCTATTGAGCTTATTCGACGTTTTCAAAATGATGTTGGGGAGGTATCTAACTGTTATATATTTGTATCTTGTTGAATTTTGTTATATTTGTGATTGGGTTATGCATCTAGGGTTAAACTCTTTGAGGTAGAAAGAAAACCCAAACTGGTTAGCTGTTTCCTTGCAGATATGGATTATATGGAACTTATCTGTTCCTGGATTCTGTCGGTGAATTGCATTTCTAACATATTTTGATGATGCAATTTACAGCTTGGAAGTGAGGAGACCAAAAACTTCAGAGATAGAAATATATTTATCACTTTGGTACCGAACAAAGCTGTTCTACAGAAAGCTCAGGGGCTGCCAAAGAAAAAAGAGAAGTCAGCTGTAAATGAAGTTTCAGCAGGGGTGTAATTGCATGTGAAAGTTTCGCAAGTAACTCTTAACTGCTGAAATAGTTGACAGGTACTTGCAAATGTCGTCAGCAACATTTGCTATCATATTGTGTACAGCTTTGATGCAAGAACTGCCACAATATGCTTAAGATTTCTAAGAGAACCAGCATTGCATAGTGTTTTAAAGTTAGTAGGATTACGTGATTTGGTCTTTATCTCTCATTTCAAATTAAAGCATATTTTAGAGTTGTAAAAAATGAAAGTATTGATGGATCATCGACATCATTCCCTATGTTAGAACTATGAACTCAGGTTTTTGAATGTATGAGAGGATTGTTCTGAACTGTGATCATGGATTTGCAGGCCCAGTATATCATACAAGGAAGAGAGACTGTTCATAACCCTTGGAAGAAACTTTGAGTCGAAGTTATAAAACTCTCTCCAGAAGTTGCTGTATGAAGCATAGAAGTTGCTGTTTGAGGTGTATCAGTCTGCATTTACCACCCGAGCCTGATGTCATGGGTGAGTAATCATTCAGCTTAGAGGAAATGGCAGCTGAATTTAAGTTACAACTGTTTTTTTCCTGTTCCTAGTTTGGAGATGGTTGTAAATGTGAATGCAGGAGGAATATATGGTTTCCAGTTTGTATTGACTTGTATTGTCAATTGAAGATTTTGATGATAATTATGTAAAGATAAGTCTACATTCACACATTTGCTTGCATACCGACCTGCTAGACGTGATCATCGATACTTTCAATTGGTGAGCACAAACAATGTGTTCCACGAAAGAAAAAGTATACAATTGAGAAAACCAATTTTGTTCCTAGTTCATTGACAGTGCATGCACGATGGGCAAAAGCAGGGCCCCATCTGTCCTGGACTTTTTACCTAAGTTGACAATGGAGGAACTCACAGCTTCAGGGGTTTAAGAAGAAGATGGTGATGAGCTAGCCCTTACTTAGACCTCTACTTAAGCAAGCAGAGGGTGGAATGCAACATGGGGGAATGGACTATGCTTTTTTACAGTGAAAATGAAGTAAAGCCTATGCGCAACAGATTTTCTGCATTGGAAGCACAAAGACAGAACAGGCTTTGTACGTCTATCTGCAGTAGTTGCAGGTTCTCCCGATATTGAAAAGAAAAAGTCACGAGCGACAATGCCCTTTCGTGATGTTCCCTGCTGCATCTCAATTACCCTTCTTGATTATAAGGTTGAATATCTTCACTCTCTTTTCATTTCTGAATTTCTTTCAATGTTCAACAAGGTTACTAATCTTAGGTGTTCAGTCATATACTGAACCGTTTGAGTGAAATCCTATGGATCTAAATTGCCAGCAGAAAAAGGGAAACTTGTGGCTGACACAAGTTGGAAGAAATGTAGAATTCACATTTCATGACCAAGTTTGGTTTGGCGGAGCAGAGCAGAAGAGCAAGTTACCAAGTTTTCTAGTGATTGTATATTTAGTAGGAGAGGCTGCTCTATCTGGATAGAGAGTCTCCAACTTACTCCAAGCATACGAGACAACTCCAAGCATCAAATCAACATAGCCAATGGAATCATAAAAGAACCAGCAAAAAGAAAAGGAAAAAGCCACAACGAACACTGGAAAAATAACAAGGAAAAGGGGAGAACGACTAACTAGTATAATTATTTAATCCTTTCACAAACAAATTCTCGCAGCACAATTTCCCCAATTCAATCGTGGATGAAGATAAGATAGACGACTTACCACTTTGAGCACAATACGTCTAATGCGTTTCTGATTGGGACTCCTACCAATGTAGCTGTTTCTGTGGAAGCAGAGAAGAGGACGACAGATTAATCTCAAATGGCCTTTCAAGACTATCGGTTGTCTTCATGCAAAACCGACCCATTATTATCTCCATACAGAAACCTCATCTACCAAAACCCATACGTATTACAAAAGAAATAACGATGGGATGAACAACGTCTTACCTAGAACGGAGGCTTGACTGTCGAACTCTGGGGTCGCTTGAAGGGAGAGTGACGTAGGCAGAAGGAAGAACACGAGGTGCGAGCTACACGAGGAGGTGCGAGAGATGAGCAGATGAACGAAGAGGAGGTGCGACAGTGATTAGTTGGAAGAGGCAGATGGAGGAAGACGAAGACAGATCTGTCCGTAGGTTTCGGACAAACCAGGGACTGCTTGTCAAAATGTTTCTTGTCCGTTGGACAGTGGACGGCTGTCCAATTAGGATTGGACATAATTTTTTGTCTTTGTCCAGTGAGGACGGGACAGAAATTCATTCGGACAGCAACCAAACAAAATTAAGGACAAGACTTTTGTGTCTTTGTCCACTGTCCTCACCCCTTCGGACATGAACCAAATGCAGGGTTTCATTTTTCATGGCTTGAGGTGAAAGGAAAAGTACTATGCCAAAAACAGAAAAAAAAAAAAAAAAGGAAGAAAAACCTGTAAAGAATCTTGTCTGGGAATAATTAATAGCGGATGTTTCAACTTTTGGTCCATTGGTCCAACTATATTTTCCTTCTAAAAGGGGATACTCTTGCGTATTTTATTTATAATTTATCTCTTACCGTTAATTGACTGATTGTAGTATTTATAATATTATTATTTTTAATTTTAAACATATTTGATTAATTAATTAATATATAAATAAAGCCTATGAAATAAATGTATATTATAAATGAACTTAGGATGAAATCATAGTTACGAAATTCATATAATATCTATGTATTATCCTTATGTTACTTTATTCATTGTTCTATTAAGAGTTGATAATAATAAAGTATAAAAGATTGGTACACGTTACGTTTCTTGCTTATAAAAGATATAGTCGATCTCATAAACTAAAATATGGATATACTAAGCCGATTCATTTTCACTATAGTTTTGAGTTTTTGGTTTTGGTTTTAAAGTTCATTAAAAATTCTATTTATTTGAATTTGAATTTTTTAATTTGAAAATTTCCAATTTTCATAAATTATGATAACTATAAATTTGGTTTTTATTTTTTGAGATAATCTGATTTATCATCAACAAAATACATATTATTTAATTGTTTCATATTAATTACTAATAAGCATTATGAATATTTTAATTTGATTTAATTTAATAATTAGTAATAAATATTATTTAACTTTAAAATATTTTCAAAATATATGTTTTAAATAAAATTTTCTTTAATGATTAAATACATATTAATGAATAAATATTAATTTATAAATAAAATATAATTATTTATTTTAATAAAATATAATAATTTTATGAATAATTTATTAACAAATATTATATGAGGGATTAAATCGATTTATTTATTTATTTATTTCCTAAAATTTATTAATGTATAAGTTTTATCTAATACGTAATTATTATCAATAACAAAAATATAATTACATTAATATTAATAATTTTAAAAGCAAAAACTAACAACTACAATAAAAAAATAAATAAACATCCTCAATTAACCATGCACTGGGATAGCTATAAATACACTTGGATAACTATAAATTATTGAGAAAATATTTGATTACAAATTGAGTTCAAATATGTTCGACAAATTTAAAAGTGAGGGCAGTCAAAATGTTGGACGTGAAGAAAAAAATAAAATAAGATAATCGATGCATAAGAAATCATAATGATTTCAAGTCGAGAATAATTAGGAAAGGAAGTTGAGAACAATTAACTTCCCTTTCTGAAATTTATTTAATAAAATTTATTCAAGTTTGAAAACATGTAGACGCACGCGCAGCCGAGGAAATAGTTCGTTGGCAGGACAGTCTCAGCTGCAACCATCATGTATTATCATCACTAAGTAGTCTTTCTGCTTTACGTTTGGTAATCTGGGGTTATATATAATAGGCCAAATCTAGATCTTAACTATCAGCCACGTACATATAATTATAACACATCCAAGAACCAAGATAAGAAACTGAAATAGTCAGTATCCTTCTATGCCTGATAAACATGCAGTGACGCAAGTGGACTTCTATATTATATTCGACCGCTTACCCTTGTGGGGTCTTTTTCTCTGTCAACCATACACTTACACTAATATTTGATGTCCTGTACCCCAGTGACCGTTCCCGTGGTTTCTGGTCATTTCACGGCAAACCTCCTCTCCTCTCCTCTCCTCTCCTCTCCTCTACACATTTCCCTTTTCTGGGATCTTGCAACGATGTCGTATTTGTACTGGAAAAGGTAGTAGCCATGCCAGTTTGGCCTCTTATTCCGCCACTTGATTTGTGACGGGTTACTCTTTAGGCAGCCATTTAACATGTGGTAGAAGAACTCCAAGGGCCCAAATCATAGGCTCTTGAGGACGGTCGGTGGCTGGATTCTAACATGGTTAAAAGCACAAAAGACTGTATATTGGACACAATACAATCGCTGTGGTCGTGAACAAATCACTGCAGTTTAAAGTACAATCCGTCGATAAAAATAGATGGGACAAAATAGAGATGATGAAGCAAACGAAATTAGCGATTGAGAAACATCTGTAAAACTACTTAGTAAAGTGAAAAACAATTGACTAGTGGATGAAAATGATACTATTATAATCAATTATGACCGGGAAGAGTTAACTAAGAATCAAAGCCTATTGTCTACTCAATTTGCAGATCCCAAGAATAGTTTCGGAAGCGTTTCCTCCACTTGTGGCCATGTCTTGTTGGAGTCTTGTGAGTGAGTCTACAATTTCAATAGCCTTTGATCTCGACTTATCTTCAATTTCACCATGATCATCAACTTCATTTTCCTTCAGTTGTGATTGCTTCAATGGCCTAACTAAACCCAAATAAGAACTTCTTTCATCTATAGAAATCAATCTCCCAGATGCCAAATGAAAAGAAGAGCTGCCTATCTCATCCTGCATTCATCAAAAGTTTCAAACTTTTAACAGTGAAGCTTAAAAAAGGTTGGATCTTTTTCAGGTTTCACCAATCCCACGTCTCATAAAACTCATATGAAAATAAAGAAAGCCCTCTTAAAGTTATTTATTTTTTAAAAGGAAAAGAAGAGATGGAGAATGAAAACAGAGGAAACAGAACAAGAAACCAAAAACTACAGAGAAATAATACATACGTCAGAATCATTATTATCTCGAGTCCGTTTCAGCCCAACACTTGAACTGAAGAACCCATTTGAGAATTGCTCCTCACTGCTAGACGAACTCGTCGCCGGCGGCATAGACGTCGACGGCGACGAGGCAGTACCTGACCATGGTACCACTTGATTGTCACCATCTTCCTCCTCCTCCCCCTCGTCATCATCATCTTCCACAGTTTCCTCTTCTTCCTCCTCATCATCGTAATTATCACTTCCATTATCAAACTCATCATCCCCGAACTCGCTCTGCTCATCTCCTTGCCGGACCTCTTTCAGGTACTCGCCGTTTGAGCCTTTCGGAAACTTCCCGTCATTTTTGTTGTGAGTGTTAAAGCAGGAGTCGCAAATAGAGACGGTAGGTCCAAGTCTGGGACCTGAGGCTTTCCATGGAGTAGGAGATTGACAAACCTGGCAAAGGAGGCTTCTATAGTGCTTGGCTACGAGAAAGTTGGCACAATGAACCTTCTCATCGCAGTCCCAGCACAAACTGGCTTGGTCGGATTCACAATACATTCTAGCTGCACCTCCACATAGCTCACAACCTTTCATCTCTTTGTGTCTGTGTCTTTTTGTGTCCGTTGTTTTCAGAGAAGTAGAAGTTGGAGAGGTAATGTCTTGAACGGCTTATAGAGAAAGAAGGGTAAAGCAGCTACTGAATTCATGGGAACTACAACTACCCCTGTTTTTACGCATTTAATTAGGGGATATTTTCCCCTTCTGCTCGGTTGATTTTTGTGCTTTCGGCTCAATTTGCATTATTTGATTATTTCTCTAAAAAGTTATAAGCTATATTCAATTTCTAAACACATAAATCAAACAGAAAATTTTGCACGTCTATTAATCAAAAGGCTTAATTTATTTTGGGTTAACTAAACCATTTCAAATACTCAATTTTATAATTAACTTAAAAAATGACAATAAAATTTTTAATTTTTTAATTTTTTCAATTTTTATCAGACTTTAATATCTCTGTTAAATTTGCTTACCTAAATCAGATTATGCAGCGTCAACAATCTCAAGAGTTAGATTTCAGTTTTTTCTATTATTTTCAATTTGTAATCTTGACATCTTTTGATTATCATATTACACAATTTCAATGCCCTCACATTGCAACATATATTACCAACAAATTTTTTGTTTTCAATTTGTTCTCCCGATATTCTTAGTTTGAGACATCGGAAGAAAATACAGAAAACAAATGACTAAGAATGTCGTGAGAATAAACAAATAATGAAAGATTAAGGTTATGTAAACTGGTTTAAAATTTTCATTTTTAGCAACGATATTATTTTATTAATTTCTATTTGTTGTGCTAATTTTAGGTGACATGTGTTAATAATTAAAGTTTCTAACATCGGAATAGAATTGAAAAATTAAAAATTTAAACATTTTAATATCACTTTTTAATTTTGGACTATAATTATAAAATTTGATATATTTTTATAACCAACCCATTTATTTTTTGAAAATTTTATATTTGAATACATAGCCTTGGTTTTCTATTAAACCGGCTGCGATATATCCAAGTGTACTTAGCAATTATTCATAAACAAGTTACTTAAGTGGTAATATACACACACAAAAAATAATATCACTAATGTTTTAAGAAATGGATGAGTAATTAAATCATAAGATAAAAAATCTGACAAAAATAAATTGTTGAATAAAAGCTTAAAAAGTTTAATTTGTATTAGGCTGGTTAAGATTAAATAAATTTTAAAAATAATAAAAATAATAAAAGAGATTATTTTATTTATAAAAAGTTAACATTTAATTAAAAAGACTATTAAGCAAAAATTAATAAGTTTATTTTTATTTATAAAAAATAACTAATTAATTAATAAATTAATTAATTTTTAATAACAAAAATTATAAAACTAAATTCGGCAAAAAAAAATTAAATATGAAACTAAAAATTTACTGATATAAAATTTTTATCTTTCATTTTTTAAAATATTGATTCCGACTGATCGAAGCGCGGGGCATAGCGCATAGGTTCTCAGTTCCTAGGATTCACCTTAGTTACCGGAACTAGATTACCGTGGTGTTAAGATATTTTGTCAATCTTGAAGATTGAGTGATGACGTGTGAGTTCATTGGTGGGGCCATTAGATTCTAAATCTATCCTATATGGACGATTTCGGTCCACAAATGCCCCACCCTAACCACGTGATGTCCACCTGATTGTTTTTTCCCGCTCTGCCGCCTGTGGGACCCTGGCTCCTTGCCTGCCTTTTGCTTTTACTTTCCCTTTCCCTCATCTTCCTCTTTGTCCGGATAAGCTTTTTCATAAAAAATCTCCTCAGCTAAAGTATTACAGCTAATCCTCCCAATCCATGCTTCGAAAAGAAACGAAGTATCTCTTCACTTGACTAGAAACACTAATGCTAAGGTTAGCTCTTACTTTCCGAGTCGTTAAATGGAAAACATTTACTCATATGGCGTTGTTGTTTTATCATAGCTGAATATGTACAGCAGTGTAGTGGGACCCAAGAAATGAATGGACAGGAAGTGGGTTTTGTGCCACCATCAACATGTCTAATCCAAGTTGGATAATTTTCTTTATAGGGATTCCTATTTCACGGTTCCTTTCACATAATGACAATAATGGAGAGTATCATACTACTGACGTGGCAGGGATTCACGTGAAGACTCCGACGTGGCATATGGAGGGCATGAGGGATGGTCAATCTGCGATCGTGCAAGGGAAAGGAGAGCCACTAGTGAATAGGGTTACGTGGATTTGAGAGAATGGAGCGTTCGGGGTGGATAGAAGATTAGACTGCTTGAGGGTTCACTGGATCAAGACCTTGTTTGGGAGAGAGAGCATCCAACACAGAAGGGATAGAGTGGGGGAGGATTCCTGTGAGGCCCACCATCAACAAGGATATTGATACGTAACTATAGTTTTAATACGACTTCTGCATTGTGGGGTATATATGTCTCTCGGAACCAATACGAGCACGCTAGGCTATATGAGGCATTTCTCAATAATAGCACAAGGGCCTAAATCTTACATTTAAATGAGGAAACGGACAAGAGTGAAGGAGGAGTTAAGGATGCTCCTTGCATCTAGAACTAGTAATGATCAACTTCTTTTTAAAAACTTATTGAACAGGTTAAATTCAATACAAAAATAGCTTTATTTTACCCCTTTAAAACTAAGGCTTCAATAAGAGGAAAAGATAACTTTGCAGGAGTATGTTCAAGAATTAGTTATTATTAAAACCTTACTGCAAACAAGATTAAGAACTTCATAGCTAAAGGATGGGGATAGAAATACAGAGTTCTTTCACAAATCCTTACTAGATAGGAGAAATTGTAGTAAAATTGTTTTTTTCCATTAATGATACAAGCTAAAGTGAGGTTTAGAAAAGAATCCTATAAGAAGGTTACATGTCTGTTTCTGTCTCACATACAATAATAGGAGAGTACGTTATGCCGCAAGATGTTGATCTTCTATAAAAACAAGTGTCTGTTCAAGAAGTGGAGGATGTAATGTCTTATCTAATCCTAAAAAGACCCTAGGATCTAATGAATTTAATGAATTCTTCTCTTAGAAAACTTGGAATGATTCTAAGAAGCTAGTCACTGAAGCCATAATCGAATTCTTTTTAAATGGATGCATGCCAAAGGGGATTAATAAAACATTTTTTTGAAAAATTTTAATAAATTAAGCCTTGAAGGCAATTCAAAATTTCTTGAATTACAATGAATAAGTCAAACTAGAAAATTTGACTACATTAGAACATTGCCATAGGTCTAGCATGAATGAGCGTCCAGTAGCCAAAATGAGGAGTTGATTCCCTCAGCAATAGCCTAGCATTAGGTAGTTAATCACGCAAGCTAAGGTTGAAAGGAAAGCTGAACAAGTGTGCCACTATAGTAGCAACAGCTACCGGAGGAAGAGCATAACGTCACGCCAGTAATAATCGTCATCAACACATGCAACGTACGCCATTTATGGCAATATTTCACATTTTCCTTTATCATTAGAATGTTACTTTCCTAATAATCTGTAAACGATCTAGAAGGGGGAGTTGAATAGATCTTTAATCTTTTTTTTGCAGAGTTCTACAAAAACACGGAATTAATACACACAAAATAATTTAATCAAATTAAATTAAGAGTTTAGAGAAGAAGGGTAAACACTGTTTTTATAGAGGTTCGGTGCTAAGACCTACGTCCTCTACCTAAGCTCCCACTTACGATTTAGCAAACCACTTTACTACACTTTTTAGTTCAGTATGAACTACTTGACTTCCGGCTCAAGCTACCTCACAACCACTTGATTTCCGGCTCAAGCTAACCTAACAACCACTTGA
>JAOTAW010000005.1:21184809-21201845 GCA_025629945.1 Erythroxylum savannarum | reverse complement strand
AAGTTTCATTTTCAATTGTTCGTTTTAATTAGCCTTACCAATACGGTTCATCACTTTCTAATATTATTATTATTTGCAAAATCAATTTCTGATTATTTTTACTGTTATAATTAAAATTATTATCATTATCATTATTATTATTCAACTGAATTCATATATTCATGTTTTTTATTTTTATTATTGTCAAAATTTGTTTTACATCTAATAGGAATAATACAATTTACATAAATAGACATATAAAATAATACAAATCAGTGATATATATATTTCTTATTACATTTATATATATAATCATAATAACAGCTTATCGCATATTTTTTTATATAATTATTATCTTAGTATAACCACTTCGTCTTATTTTTCTTTCTCCGTTTCGTTTCACTTTTGCATTCGCACATCGTGTTACTTTTGTCTCCGCGCTTCGTCTTAGTTTAATTTTCGCTTCGTCTTAATTTGACTTCTGCTTCTGTCTCACGTTTGCTTTCACTGCTTCGTCTTATTTTCTCTTCGTCTTAATTTTCTTCAGCCTTACCAATATGGTTCATCACGTTCTAATATAATTATTATTTGCAAAATCAATTTATGATTATTTTATTTTTATAATTAAAATCATTATTATTATTCAACTTGATTGATATATTCATGTTTTTTTTATTTTTATTATTGTCAAAATTTGTTTTATATCTAAAACAAATAATATTATGTACATAAACATATAAAATAATAACAATCAGTGATATATATTTTTTATTATATTTACATATATAATCATAATAACAGTCCATCGCATATTTGTTTTTATTGATATAATAATTATCTTAATATAACTGCTTCGTTTTAGTTTTTACTTCACTCTCACTTTTACTCTCACTACTTCGTCTCATATTTTACTGATTATTTCATTAGTCAAATTTTTCTAATTTGATTGTAAATTTTAAATCTTGCTTTATATATTTTTATATTTTTTATTTTAATTTATATATTAAAATTATTTATTAATATAATCGGTTAAATTTACAGGGTATTATTACTACGTATTTGCACAGTATTATTCTGCTGGTTGTTGAGTAAAGCACACCGGTCGTAAGGGTTAATTTTGTCTAGCAGTTTCTTGGAAACTGCATGCTCGCCGAAGTACCAAAAAGTGTATATTCTGCTGACAAGAAAGCCATTAAACTGGAACGGCGAAACTTTGCGGTTGAACTTAATTTACATAATCGAGAAACACCAAAATCAAGGAATGGAACTAATCCACGAACAAGGGATGGCAAACGGAAATGTTTACACGTAATCAAGTTTTCCAGTAATGAGTTACTGAAATGAAAGTACTGTTGTGGTTACCGAAAACGACCCATGTTTGCAATAATCACCACAAATATACAGAGGCGTCGGATATGTATATGAACGGATATGTTATCAACGCATGAATGGCATGCCATCCCTTTTGTGACATTGGGAAAATCATTAGGGTTATTACAGATATATCATCTAAAAATGACAGCGGTTAAAAAGAGGACTTGAGCCCAATTTATTATTTGAGAGGAGGGCAAAAGTACATCATCTGAGAACTTGAAACAAAGAACTTCATGAAAGCCTAGCTAAAGTCCACAAGCATCATATCGTTCCGCGTACTGTTTTGATCCATCCATCAAACCAGGGCTCAATCTAACCATGAGAATGCAAAATTCCATCTGGTTTATAGCCCCATCTCCATCCAGGTCGCCTTCCATCAACATACACACGAGCTCATCATCTCTCATGTCTTGAAGCCCCAATAGCAGACTGTTTCTCTTCAAGCTTTCAAACGTAATCAGGCCTTTCTCAACATCCATTAGCAGACGAAACCCGTTACACAGCTCCCCGATAAATCCTTCTGCTCCAAGCCGTGCCATCATTGAAGGAAAAAAGTCTTCGAAATCAACTGCAAGATCTAACGCCATTATTAGTCAAACAAGCTACTTAAAAGTTGTATGTGAAACACTTTGAATGCTAAAATATTGGTAGCTAGAGCTATATTAAGCTGAGGTGAACATATAATAGAAACTTTTGAGTGTTAATATGAAGATTGAAAGTTCTGAGTGGTAGTTAACAAAGAGAGCTGATGGAAGTTGGAGAGACTATGGGCATTATATAAGTGGGTAAAATAACTTTCTTTTTTTTTTAATTTGCTTTTGAAGCCAACTACCTGTACTTAGCTTTCGTCGCCTGTCGATTACACGAATACCCTTTTTCCTGGAAGCTGCAAAGGGTCACAGGATCTGTCTGCAAAGATTCAAATGCAAATCATATCTGTCACAAGGTAACGTAATTAATTTATGTACGATATTTATCTTCATGTTGCGGCGCTTTTACCCAAGGATAGTAAATAGCAATTGCGATATGTCATGCGAAGAATGGAAGATTTCCTTGTGATGATATTACTTAGCGAAATGTATAGAATCCGTAATATGACTCGTGTTTTGTCCTAATTGTATTGTATCTGATTCTGATACAATACAAATACAATTACTATTGTAATATATCATGTCTTCTTATATTCTCATTGCTAGTTATGACATTCAAATAATCTGGCTTCTGGAAAAATTAACTTGAGGCACCTCACACGTCGTTTTACGTTATTTTAGATTGATGAGATCCTCCATGTAATAAAAAAGGATTACCTGGAATGGAGGCTTCAACATGTTTTTGGCTAATTAAGTATTTTTTTCTTAGATAATGGCTGCGGTACTTAAAAAAGTTATATTAGGTGGCAGTCACTAACTCGAAAATTTCTTAAAGTCATAACCAATTTCTGTTAATTAAACCGCAAGAATTGACACATCAAAATAAAAATATTTTGCTTGACTCTTTGTCTAAGTGAAAGTGTCAGTAGATCTTAAGTGTTTCATTAAAATTATCGTAATTTTTAGAGAATAATAAAAGGTGGTCACAAAATGGTTGGCTCTAAAAATTTGTGAGTCCAAATTCTCGAGACACCTAGTTTGCTTATTAGGTGATATTATATTATGTGCAGCTATAGCTTATCATATTGAGCTGATAAGATTCTGCACGTAAGGAAAGGATCACAGAGAATGGAAAGGCATCCAAATGTGTTTTGGCTATTTTTTCTCAATTTGCACGTGATATATTCAGATTTTAAACGAATTTAGAAAGAATTTTTTATCGTAGGTGGTCACTTGATGAATTATTTGAGCGTATCCGGAGGACTATCATGGAAAGACCTAAATAATTTGGGTCCATTTGTAGGTTGTTTAGCACCCATGGTGCTGATGCATTTGAAGCCATCGCTGTACGCATTAAATGTCCTTGAGCTGTCCGGTTACTGTACCTCCAAGACAATGAGAAACTGGAGATACGGTAGATGTTCAGTCGATACTAGAATCCAAGTTAAAGGACTAAGTTTACTTTGTGACACCATACCAAAAGCAGGAGGGAAGTGACTTGGGAAAATAGTGATGCAATGAGAAGGGAGTAATAAAACAATTTCGATTGCATGGCTTCACGAAGCTTCATGGCAACTTCCTTTCTCATACACTTTTGCGTACATCCCTTTCACTTTCATCTTTTCAAGTGTGAACCAGAAGTGACTTATCACATCAATTACCATCAGCTAGCTCTATTGCAAATTAATGATCTCCACACTGGTTAGTTTCCGTTCTCCTAGTTTCAACGGCTAATTTATTTATTCACTAAACTCATGCTTGAAATTATTTAATGAGTTTGAAATATAGATGATGATGTTATTACTGAGTCATCACAAATGGACGTATTAGCAACTCCTAGACAACATTGAAAACTTTACTAAATGATGCATGGCATTGTGTCGTCATGCGCATGCCGCGAAGTTAGTTGAAGGCAACCCAGTTTATGGTTTTTCTTATTCAATTAGTGCAGTATTTGGTTCATAGAAAGATATGGTTTTTGTTGGTGGCTCCACTTGAGATGAAAACAATATTTATGTGGAATATGTTGATCTTGTTATAAAATTTAAAGAAAAAATAATTAAGAAAAAATAATGTTAAATAACTAACTAAAAAATAAAATGAGAGAGTAAAAGGGATATATTTCTCTTAATATGTATATCAAAATAAATTACTCAATGTATTATGTATTAGATGATTTTATCGATTAACACATTTATTTTAATAATTGTGTTATATAGTAGCCACTATAAGAAAAGAAGGAATTAGCGACAGAAAATTATCGACGGAAAAAAAAATCGTTGCAAATTATCGGTGGAAAATCAATTTTTGTCGTTAAAATTGACAAAAAAAGAATTCATTTAGTGGCAGTACTAAAATACGTCGCTAAATATGAAAGAAAATCATCCCGAAAAAATTTGCGACGGGCTTCAACGACGGTATAAAATACCCGTTGGTAAAGAAGTAAATTCAAACCAAATGACGTCGTTTTCTTTTACATTAATCTCACCCGACACCCTCTGGCCGCCCCCCCACACCTACATCGGCTTCTTCCCACTACGTCTCCTCTCGTGCGATTTTCTTCTGCTTGTCATGGATTCCTCTTCTGCTCGTTAGCGTTGTCTTCTTCGGCCATTGTCATCATGTCCTTCTATGGAGGTATTTTTGTAACAACTGTCATGTGTTTTTTTGCAACTACTGTCATGTGATTACTTTCTTTTATTTATGTATTTTGTGATTGGACTGAGTGATATTGAATTCTGATCTACTGTTTTTATTAATCTTTCCAACCCTATTTTCGTTCCAACACTACGCTGTAAATTCACTGCTAAATGAATCAACTAACAGAGGATTTCATGCCGATATTCATAATTCCCTATTGAAGACGAATGCTAAAAGTGTGAATACTAGAGGAAGCATACCGTTTTGGTTATTTACACGGTATGGTTACAAGTTTTTGTGTTGAACGGTCAGGATAAGAAGTGTTCAGTCTCCAATTTACAGTCTCCAATTTAGAGTCGAAAAAAGCCGTTTTCAGTTCAAACCATACCTGCCTGAACAACTTGATAATGAGGTTATGATACTCATCAGAGTTTAGCATCAGATAGCACACTAAGAGCTCTTTGAGCTCTTCAGGCCTGCTAATTCCCTCCTCTTGAATCATCTCTATCATTGAATCCCTGAAGTCCTTATATGGATCTGACGACAATGTTACAACTGCGTGAATCCCCGAAGTCCTTACATGGATCTGACGACAATGTTACAACTGCAAAACTCTCCAGTCCCACTGATGATTTTTCTTTCTTTGTTCTCGACTTGGCCTTTTTCTTGTCTTTAAGAGCTTTCACTTTGCATATTTCTGATGTTCTTGGGGAGTAAACTCTGAATTTGTTGCTCTTTTTTGGCCTTTTTTCTGTATTTTCCTGCTTATGTACATGGATTTTCTCTGCCCCTTACTCCTTGACTTCAGTTCTTCTATCTTCATCTTCTTCAACTTTTTCCATTCGCAACTCAAGCTTTACATAGAAAGTCCGTCACTTTCCTTTCCAGCAGCATACATAGTCTTCTTCAATTTCTCTAGTGTATAATTCTTTTGAAGAGAGATAAAAATTTTCTCTTGAAGAATAATTAGCTGTCAAAATACCATCCTTCCTCTCAATCATCCTACTTGTCCTTGTCAACCCCTTTCCATCACCATTTTTGGCAGTTGATTCCGTTGATATGCATTCTGCTTCGTATACTTTCTCTTCATCAAATTCCAATTGCCCCTCTTCAAAAGCCTTTTTGCATGCTTTCCCATGTTTCCTATCTGCTTCAAGTATCAGTCTTGGTGTTCTAATTTCTACCATCTTTTCCTCTTATATCTGTTTCCATGTCTCAAAAAATCTCTACTTCCCTCGTCAACCCTCTTATTTTTCTTAAACCAGAAACACTATTCGTGAACTCCTAATACTCACTTGCATCATTTGATATAACCGTCTGGCAACTAGATGGTGCAAAAATAGAGTCGTCATCTGAATTTTGTCTAACTGAAATTAAGATGCTTCTACTCTTTTGGCCATCAAAACCATCCTCTCCGAAAGATAGTCTCTAGAAATCTTCACCGTCACCTCCATAGAACCTGCCTCCATCAGCCAATTGTGGTGAGCTCAGTGTTCTCAGGTTTCCACTTGCCTTGTCGCTTTGCTTTTGCATATCTCTCTACTCGGCTCAAGCTAATTTGCTTGAATTTCGTCAGCCAAGATGCGGGAAGTACATGAGACATCAAAAAGGTCGGGAAGAAGATGGTAACTCGGTTAGTAAACATGTCAATGAAGATAGGAACTTGGACCATATTTCTGTGTTTGAACTTTTGCAATTTGCTTATATGTAGTTTGGTTCATAGGTCTCTGAATACGAAATACTAACCTTCTAGTTTCTTTTACTTCCGCCTAACTAGCATTGTTTGTACAACAGTCAAATTAAAATCGAAAAGAATGGTATCCATTATTGGCCATATAGTTTTACTCTTGCACTTAAAGAGTGACAACTTTCAGGGACTACTTAGAACACTTGGATATGCCCATATCTTCTCATTTTGATGTGTCTATTGACCAAAAGTTTTTGTATGTTGACGCTTTACTTAATCTAATGACAAGCAAGGCACATGTCACGGAACAATGCCCATCTGCACTTCGCACCATAAGCCTCTAGATGCAAGAGCCATCCTATATGTGTAGGTTGTTCAATCACATAGAAGCAATTGAGTTGTAGGGAGATTCTGATGAACTTAACACTCCAACCACAACAGAACAGGCTGCAACTATGCACTATTAGAGACATGATTCTAGTTTCATTATCACGTCATTCGATTATTGGAAATTTTGACTGGAGAAGGGGAAAAAGGATTAGAATTTCGTTGTCGAGGATTGTCAATAGTTTTATAGAATGACTATATATGGTCACTTTTTAATAATTTTCATAATTATCGTAATTAATATTGTTTAAACCACCTTGTACAACTCTCGTCTTCTTTACCGATGGGTATTTTATATCGTCGCTAAAGTCCATCGCAAATTTTTCTGGGATTATTTCCCTCCATATTTAACGACGGATATTACTACCGTCGTAAATTTGATAGAGCTGTCGTAATAATAGCATAAACACACCAAGATGAAAAAGAAAAATATTAATTCAAATGATGGGATATGAATTTTAGGTTGAAATATGCCACAAAAAAGGATATAATGCGACTAAGGTTAAGACCATGATTTGAAGCCAGTTACTGTCCAGGTGAAGCATCACATTCTACAGCCGCAACCGAATCAGATGTTGTGCCTCCAGCTACTACTACACTTGCAAATGAGGCATCACTTTCCGTACTTACTACTACACCATTCACCACCCCATACCGACAGAGATTTTAGGGGCAAACAATGTGTATGAAGGAGGCGACCTCTAGCCTAGAGCTAAGGGAGCTAATGGAAGAACTTACATCACAATTGTCAACAATATGTAAGTGAAAATACATAAAACACCATCTGTTTATAATTAAGTTATAGGTTTAAAATTAAAAATGGTATAAAATTAATTGTTTTAATATTAGGTTGACTCCGTCTAAACCATGCTCAAGAAACATGACATTCAAATTCAAGGAGAAGATTAAAGTTAAGGGTTATATATGGAAGAATATCTCTCAGGTGACAAAGGAATTTTACTATAAGGAGTTTGAGGTAAAAAAAAAATATTTTTTGTTTTTATATTGATTTATATACATTTATTAGAAAAATATTATCACATTATAAATGCTTATCATATGTTTTTCTTTTATTTCAGAAAGAATTTTTTTGAGATTCTAAATTTGACATGGTCATTTATAAAGAATGGGAGAGATGAGCACGTACACGTTATCGAGACTTTTGTTGGTGCGATACACAAAACTGATGTACGACTGCCTTATATTTCTAAACAAATATGGAGTCATTGCCAGCAGTATTGGACATCACCCGGGGTAATGTCCATTTCAGAGTGTAATTCTATCAACAGACGTGGAGCACTGGGGGGAGAGAGTCTTACTACATACTAGAGGATTTATTACCCACCATGAGCATGTGGAGAGACTTGTAAGTATCTACACTTTACATTTACATTCTGGTTTTTTTTTACTTTGGCGTATTTCAATTTAATTTGATGTGTGAATTTTTGAATGAAAATATGTATATTATGAAGAATGATGATAAAGTTATAAATTATAGTTAACTTATAACATTTTATTCTGAAGCAGGAAAAGTCTATGGACACGAAGCCCACACCCTGTCAACTCTTTTTGCACACTCACACTAAGAAACATGATGGTGTGACCTTCATCAACACCTGATGTAGAGAACTAAATGTATATGAAATTTATGTTTTAATAATAATGCTTAATAATTATCACTTACTAACCTAAACATTGCCTTATGATAGGACCAAATACAAAAAAGTATTCAACGATAAACTCAATAGTCTGAAGATGTTGATGAGACTCAAACCTATCTTCATGCAGTAACTGGTAGCGACTGTCGTGGAAGGACATTCGACTTAGGTTCTTTTGCAAACACATGTTATTCGCAATTCTTCACGTCCAGTACAACAACATTGAGTAGGCGGTTGACAACCAATAAAGTCAATGAGTTTCAAAACACAGTGCAGACATTGGCAACTCAGTTGCAACAATCGATGGAGTACATAGCTCAGCTTCGTGATGAGGTGGATGAATTGAAGGGAAGCGTAGCACGTCATCGTAGCAATCAAAACATCCATGGTCACCAAATAAATAGCGTACTTGTAATCATTTTGTATGAATTACAAATACTTAATATGTACAAAATAATTTTTTATTATCAATTAAGATAATTTTTACTTTATACCATCAATCAACTTTCTGTTTTAACAAATTAAATGTTGAAACAAATCAAAATATTATCAACAGATAACTCATAACTGTTTAAATTATACATCAACCACAACATCATCAAATAAAATTTAATGTAGGGAAAATTAAAAAAATCGCTTCTGATAAATTTACCGACGACGGATAACTAATAACTGTCGATAATGACAACATTAACTTACAAACAGAATAACCAATTATATCGATAAGTTTGCCAATGGACATATCTTATCCGTCGGTAACTTTACCCATCGAAGATAGCACAGAATAACCATTGGTATATTCACCGACGGTTACACAAAATTTTCGTCGGTAAATTTGAGAAGGACATTCTGTGATTTGTCGCAAATTATTACTTACGATCGTTTCTCTGACGCCTTGGTCCGTTAATAAATTCTGTCGCTAACTAATGTAAGTGTTCCATCGGTAATTTCAGTCGCTAAGCTTCATTTTTCTTGTAGTGTTATATTTAGAAATGTATGGAGAAATTATTTTTCTTGATCATCTGTGTACTTGTTAGTGCAATTCTCTTGGTGTTTTGTATTATGATATTGCTATTTGGATGCTACTAATGCTATTAGGTTATTGCTGCTACTATTTTTAGTAATTTTTATTATTGAATTTGCAAAATATTGTTATTTATTGTTATGATCATTTAGTATTTTGTTGAATATGTTGACTTATGACTTTTGTCGGATATGTATAAATATTAAATTTTAGCAATAAAAATATACTTTAAAAGTTTACATATTTATATATTATCGATTCATTGAAGCACTTCTTTTTATTTTGTTTAAGGCTTATAAAACGTTAGGACTAGCCTGTACAATAAAGTAGCCATCTTCATCTTTATCATATATACCTTGTTAGGACATGACAATTTAACGGGGAACAGAACCCTAGTGGAGCAATCACAATCTTCATTTGCTGTATAGTTGTGGTCCAAAGTGACAAAGTTAAAACTGGGCCAGTCTTCCACGCTTCTCCTCTTCTGTCAAACTCCAACCAAGATAAGGGGAAAAGAAAGAGAAATGAGTGACATAATGACCTTGAAAGCCATGTCCAACACCCATAACTACGCAGAGAAGTAGTGCAATCAGAAAAGCTGTATATTCCCAACAATTTAGAAAGGGAAGAGAGATGTATTGCGTTAAAAAGTTGATGTCCTTAACAAAAACTTAACATCAATGAAATTCAAGCTGAATATATCTATATATATATATTCATCTTCAATGCTATAAAAATTCTATTAAGAGTAATTAGTAAAGTTTAAGGTCTCAATTAAAAAATTTAAAGATTGCATAATTAAAATAGAAAAAAACATTTAAATTGCGAATTAATATTTAATAAGAAACAATATGACTAGAGCCAACCCAATATAATGATTGGAAGATCAGATTCTGTTGTTAACGAGTCGAGTTTTGTTTGTTTCTTGCCAGCTCATGCAGCAAGACAAAGTTTTGGTCCCCGAGTTGGTCGATTTATTAAATGCAATCTCGTTGTTCTGATCTGTGCCCATTTGCTGCCTCGTTGAAAACATCTAAAACGGCCACTCTTATCTCCCGTCAACGTCATTATTTTACATATAGAGTTATAGCTCTGTCTTATCGCTATGAAAAGTCCTATCAGCTTTTATATTAACTTCCAGAAATGAGCATGAGATTGCATCGTCTCTTGCAGAAAACAATGGGCAAGTTCCAAGTTTCTGATAATTCTAAAAATTTCTTTTGATCGCATGCATGGTCAATTGAGTCGACAGGCAAATCATACCTTGATACAAGCATTACAGTGCAGCCAGGTTCTTGGGAATATTAGAACTATCAGAACATTTTCAGCGATCTTAAACTATAAAGTAATAAAGAGCTGAGCACACAGCTTGATATAGCTAAGAGAAATCAACTCGCAAACAGGTTTTGATGAGCAATCTTAATGCTCATGTAATCTACACGAACTCCTCATAGACGACTAGGCTGTTAAAACATAGTATTTATGTGTCACATGCCAAAAACCAATCATTCGACTCTTCTATTCTACCTGGTCATAATCTTTTGGACTTAAGAGTAATTATTCCAGCTAACTTATCCTAAGATTCACGTTTCGTGCATTTTCTCTGGCCATGTCCCATACTCGTACATCCGTGAAGAAATCGGTAGAAGATGCTACTGATATTAAGGCCAGAAGTGAAGCAGCTTCACCCAATCTCGCGACTGTGTGTATGCCGTCGACATTGACATGAGTTCAGTTATGATTCCTGTGGAAATTCAAGCCCGTATCCAGGAAAGTATGGTGAATTTAGTAGGTTTTTAAAACAAGATGAAAATATGTAAATAACAAAATACAAACAATTCAAATTGTGAAACAGCTCTGCTCAATATCTACCACTTTTTAACAGCTCTAGCCACGATTTCACATTGGAATACAAGACAGAAGCCTAATATCTTTATGTTATAGCTTGTACCTTTCTATTTAACCAAGGAAAACTAAACTAGATGGTCTATGAGCTTTAGCTAGATAACGAACAAGTAATGCAGATACTTCAGCATAACATAGTTGTCACAGTTTTATTGAACTAGTTTCTAATTCTCTACTCGACAAATTTATCGTGTAACAGATCTGGAAAACCTTTTCCGTTGAGTAGATTATGGGATTGTTGAACTTAAGATAGAAACCAGACCTCAATCATTTGGAAAATTTTAACTCCAATTTGCATTAATTGCTATAACAGCAATTGAGCTTCTTACAAATGGACCTCATGCTGCTTGGTTTTTCCCTGCTACAGCTGTGTTTCCAATTGAAAAGAACAGGCAGTGAATCTAAGGGCTACGAACTAGTGCTCTGCGGAGCGATTAAGTGGCTACATTAGACATTTTTCTTAACATATGCCTGCTTTTAGGAGTTATCATGTTCTTCCAATTCTTTTACCAGTTTAACTGTGGTTTCAACTTAAAAAGAGTAAGTGATGAATAGAACCACAGTCCACAGAACACCGGATGATTATTTATGAAGACTACCATTAACCCTCTGGTTGAAAGTAATTGGCATATTCTGGTTGAGACTTTGTTACAAGGGCTTGTGGACTGCTTACAAAGAAGCTATTGGAATTGTTTTCAGTTATAGTTTTCATGGTTGAAACGTCTCTTGAACTATCCGTTAAATGGAGGCCAGAAAAATGGTGACCCCAGATATCGTACGTATACTTGTCCCCTGCCTTCCTTTCCAAATTATCGGCCCTCTGATTGTAAACTTTAGGCCCAGGCGCTCGAGAATGAGCAATTGTAGAGCAAGTACCCAGAGAAGAAGGAAGCTTATTTGAAGCAGTCCTCCCAGCACTAGGATATGTTGCAGAAGGTAGCAGGACATGCTTACTTGAACTTCTCCCGGGAGCCAATGCTTGATCTACAGTAGAAGAAAAGCAACTTTTATTGCAGTACTTGAAAGAGATATTGGAATTGGATATAAATTCCCTGGAAGCAGATTCCGAAAATTGAACCTTCTTGCACTGCTGACTAATCACTTGACTATGTGGACTTCTGACCTTAATCGGGTCCATGTCAGAAGATGCTAACAATGTAGCGTTAGGAGCCAGAAATGTTGCAGGGGGCAAGGGAGATGAAGGTGTAGAATTTCCACTTTGACTGCTTGAAACTTCGAGGAGTCCTGTTAAAACTGCATTAACAGCCTTGCTCTTCCTGCGCCGCCTTCTTTTTTCTTTTCCTATCCTAACTGTAAGGTTGCAAGATTGAGAAGCATCATCAGAGACATAATTCTCACCTGTCCCAGATTTTGTTGGTGTAGACAAGATTGTTTCATCCTTGTCCTTGTACACCAAATTCCCCATCTGCTTATGATTTCCTGTGGTTGCTGTTGCATTTTGACAGAACATACCCTGCTCTACCATTCCATCCTGATCTCTAAGACAAACATCTTCCTGCTTCAAGGATTTATCTTCCTCGCCTGACCTAAACAAGTTATCAATTTCAGTCGACACGGGGAGTTCAATATTTTTCTGTTTTTGTTGCATTCCTGAAGACTTCCCTGCACTTCTTGTTGTATTACCAGAGCATTTAGTGTTCGTATAGGAGTAGCTCTGTGAACCAAGAGCGATCACTTGGAAAAATATGAAGTAGCATATCAGAAAGATAAATGAAGCGCAAAGGACAAGTGCTGCAGATATTTTCTTCAACCATAACCAGAAAACCGATTTCCTACAAAGATTGTACATGTGAAAGGGAAGACTTGCCTTCATGGGTATTACGAGCACTCCACTGCTCAAGGCCAATCCAAGATCTCTTTGTACCATGGGAGCAGAAAAATCAGCCTTGTACGAAATCAAAAGCGTCATTGACTCACTTGGCTCAAGAGAAAAACCTATACAAGGATGAACAGAGAAACCATCCAAGTTACACCGTGTTCCTGAAATCTCAATTCTTCTAACCACAAGTGGCAAATCTCCTATATTCTTGACATGCAGTTCTTTTGACAATGGCTGAAAACAAGCATAAGAGACCTCTTTCAAATGAAATAGCACACCCAGATGAGAGAAATCATCTGGAATTGCAAAGTTTAGATTTAATTCTATTCGTTGAACAGGTACAGAACCCTCGAGCAAGAGTAGAGAAGGGGACCCTCCATATCCTCGCAGAGGCAACCATTCCACACCAGAAAGATTGTTCCTTATCAAAGCCGAACTTCTCCATCCACATCGCTTTGAAGGGTGAAAGAATATAGGTCCCAATGTTGCTTCACCATAAGGATGAACAATAGCTTCTGTAAGCGAACCTTTTCCCATCAAGAATCCATGCCTAGTTGATGCATTAAGCTCAGGGTGGAGCAAACGACATGGAAAGGAGGGCTGCATAATTCCATCTGTCCTGCAATCCTCAATAATTTCTCCAGAATGAAGAATGAGCTGCACTGCAACTGGCTTTTGACTAGGATTATTTACAATGATCGACTTAGCGCCATGACTTCCAATCTCAACCATCGGGAACAATAACTCCTGACCATCAAGCACAGACATTCCACTTGGCGTACCTTGAGATTTCCAACTTTCAAGTATATATTCATCCGCTTCTGCTGTCTCCCGTGCCTTCAGTATTAATTCATGCAGGAAACTAAGTCACAATGCAGAAAGAATATGAAAATGAACATGTAAACAGAACAATGGACATTCTAGGGTGAGAAACGTCAGTCGTAAGCCCGTAGGATAGCAGCATCCTATGTCATTTGAACTATAAACACCTATTTTAAATGTTTGAGAGGTATTCTTTTATCGTCCCCAGAACTTCCCCACTCCCAACCCCAAAACCTCCCTCAAGTGCAATTTTCTAGGAGTTGTCAAGAAAAAAATTTGGAAAGAAAGCTTTTTCCCATAGGAGACCAGAAAAAGAAATCCGTACAACTGTTATTGACAACCCAAGTTTCGGACAGAAAACAAAATAGCAGATGGAAGCATCAGCTCTAAAGCTGAACAAACTACACTAAATTTGAAGATTTCTCGTTTCTCACTTGCCCCAAGCACAATTGCCAAACTGCCAGCTGCTAACAACCCATTAAACCTCATTCAGGTGTTACTGAACTCTAAAGTGTTCTTGTGTTTGTGAGTCTGTTCCCATCATAAATCCCCATAACTTTGTAAACTTTGTCTTATTACACTAATGGAACTACCATTTAACTTTGTCTTGTTACACTAGTGGGACTATCGTTACACAGTGCAATGCTTTCTATCTAACAGCAATTGAAATTAAGAATATAAAGCCAAGGTTTGTCCAAGCTTATTTCCAATTTATGGGACTAACAGTATTATTATTCATGTCATGGCCCCTCAAAATCAACTGCGATGATACATGTGCCCGTCTAATGAAAAGTTAAATCCTTGTAAAAAGTATTCAGATATCAATGCATAGAGAATAGCAAAAGCTGGATGCAAAAGAATATTTGTACCTTGTTTGTTGATGACATTTGGATGCTGTTATCCAAAGATCCTGGCCCCCTATTGCTAATAGCACTGTATTCAGGTCTATGAACATATCTGACAGCAGAATCCTGTTGAGCTCCCAAACAGACATGTATAAGATCCTGACAAGGGATTTTAATTTGAGCACTGCTGGAGTAATTTGTCAGAACAACCAATTTGCAGTTCTTGATGATACTTGATATTTCAGTTAGGGAATCATGTAACTCTGCTAGCAGCTGGTTGCATGGGATTGTGGCCACTTTTGTAACACTGGCTGGGAAAAGAAGCAACCCTTCAACATACTTTACCTGGAAAACCTTCGTTTCTGCGACTTCAGTAATTTCTATTACCTTCAACACGTGAGGTTCCCTGTTTCTCAGAGAGATGACCACAAAAGCTGTCCCATTGGCATTACGTGGCATCAAAGCCTCAAGAGAAATAGAAAGAGAACCTGCTACTCCACCATAAGTTATACTTTTTTCAAGCTCAACCTCCACAGGAATCATTAATTCATCAGGCTTTTCTTGAGAAGACCTCAGCAATTGCATGCAAAAAGCACCAACAAGTCTTCCTTTAGTGACATATGAGAAGTCAATCTCTAAGACAGTTCCAGTGCTTTTAGGTCCAATCTCCCAATTCTCATGAGCTCTCATACTCACTAACGGAGGACCAACTTGGCCATTCTTCACAACCAACCAATCATTGATAGTCAGCAACCTAAGCTCGTTTGAATTCTCAATATTTTCTCTTCTACAGATTGCTTCAGTGTGGTAGGAATTATTCCCTAGAGAAAACGATATCCATGCACTTACTTCCTTCACGTGGAGGGCTTCATCAAAGGGATTAAATAAGGATAAATTCTTACTAAACTGCCCATTTGAAGGAACAGCAGAGATCACTAAAGGACTAATCTGGTAAGGGGACTCAACAGCATAACCCTTAATCTGCACTAGAAAGCCACCAGCACTTGTCTGCAAGATCAAGTGAGCTGAGGACAAACCCAGCCATCTTGGTAAATAGACAAAACAAATTGAAGCTATTTCACCTGGTCCTAGCAAAATTTCACTAAAGTTACAAGGATAAAATTGTAAATTGGTACTAAATGGTTCATAGACATGTAAAATGCTGTCATTACGTGTATTTTCCACAGTTAAGAAAGCTACAGATGGAAAGTATAAATGTTTCTCTCCCCAGTCAAGCACAGGGGGAATTATTTGTACATGTGGTGAAGGAGAAGGACCAAACGAACTAGATTGCATCATCTCCAAGTTTTCTTTCAGTATAAGAGTGTCTCTCTGGTTTTTTAAGAGGTGTCTAAACAAAGAATGACCATTTCGGTTCATAGGATCAGTTTGGATACGTAATAGCCCGTCAGTATCTCCTTGGAAGTTCAATAAACAAGAAACAGTGTGTCCATTTAACAGACCGAAAATGCCAGAATCTGATAACCAGCTGTTGTTACTTGTCTTTCTAATCCTGTCATACTGATGCCTAGAAACTTCTAAATCTCCATCTTCAAACTTCTGCCCTCTGTTTGAAAAACCAGGCAATGTTGAAGGAAAGCAGAATGAATCAGAATTTGCACAAACTGCTTCAATGTTAACATGGGTAATTGGACTTCTGATGTCACGACAAATTGCATCACCAAAGACAATATCTTGAAAGCCCATTCCTTGATCACCTGCTCCAAATTCCTTTGGTTTCTGCATCCCGTTTGGTGTACCCAGTTCATATGTAGATATGGCAAATAACGTACAAGAGAGAAGAAAAAGAAAATTGACTGCTTTAACTTGGTGGAACAATCCCCTGAATAAACAAACAAAAAACTTCATAACTGAGAACATTTTGCATTGTCACATATAGCTAGCTAACCAAAAAGTCTTCAATGCAAGACTCCCACCACTTTGAACTCCACAAACTGTAGCAGGAAGTATAGCAGCAAAAGAAGCAGAAGGTCTATGACAAATGGACGTATATCATGAGCAAGATTTAAGGGGAAAAAACTAAAACCAACCGGAATCCCCGTTTACCACTATTCAATGAATAATCAAACAAATCCGTGATCCTAAAAATTACGAAGGCAGTTAATGAAAAAGGAAACAGAACTAAGAAAAAGCGATCACAATACACTACAGTCTAAGATTATTAGAAGAAACAAAACACCAATAAATGAAACGTAAACAACGGGAAACAATTCCCAGAAGAAGACAAGATTGTTATACAGGTCTCTCTCTCTTTTTTTTTTTAA
>JAOTAW010000005.1:21161786-21172927 GCA_025629945.1 Erythroxylum savannarum | reverse complement strand
ATATTGTTTTTGCATGTTTGAGGAATCAGATGTTGTAAGATATTGTTGAGGTGAGTTGGAGCTAAAAGAATCAATGAAGTTGTGCTTAAGAAAAGTGCAAAATTATGGAAAAAGGATGATGACTCATACTCTGTCATTTTACTGTACATGCATAAATACTTGGTTGATTGTTTTGTTCACGCATGGCATTGACAATTTTGGTTTCGGTGTTGAATAACTTAGATTACTGATGTGAGAATTAGGAATTGTTGCTCACTATGTTGAATAGATTCTGGATTGGGAAATATGGAACTTTATACAAGGTGAAGAAGAAAAATGGTCTGTTTTCTTTTGGAAGCTCACGTATATGGTTAATAATTACTGTTCATGCATGCCAATTTTTGAAGTGTTAACAGAGGTGGCTTTCAATGAGTTTGGATTTAAGGGAACAAGCTTGAGAGATGCGGTGTTCAGGGAACTATGATGTTAATGTAAAGTTTATTTTGAAATAAGTTTTTGCTAATAATGAATAAGTCAGAAAAATTGAAAATGATGCTGACATCTGTGAGTTAAAGAAGAAGGTTAGAAAGTTGATGAGTATATGTATATACTCTGTTTTGGTTTTGAGAAAACCGAAACTGTACATGCATGTATTTGTGTCTATTATGTATCAGTAGAAATGAAGTTAGATGTTAAGTGTGAATCTTGGATGTTTGACTTATGTATGTTGATGAGCCAAAGACATGTTAGAATGGTTTTGAGTGATCATTTGAATTAACTGTGTGGAACTTAATGTTTGGAAAAATGACAGTAGAGAGAGTGAGTGAAAATGTGGAATTTTGGATTTGTGAATTTTGAAGTGTAAAATTGGTTTTGATTTATTTAAAGATTGTATTTGGAGTTAGAAATGCTGCATAGATGAGTTTAGACATGATTAAGTTTGAAAATGAAAGAATTATGGGAGAAAAAAATTGGGTTTGGTGAAGAAGATGAAGATTTGCGTGCTAGAGAGAGAAAAAGGTGGTAGTTGTATGTATGGGTTATGAATTAGAGTATTTCATTGAACAACCCTAAGTCTTTTGGCTCCAACTTTTTCATCCGAACTCCAAATGACTTGAAACTTAGATCAATGGATTCCTAAGATATTTTTCTTTCTCTCCATAAAACTTTAGAGCTATCTAAATTAAATTGAAAGTGATTGATAGGATGAAAGTGTGGAAGTCTGCTGGAATGTTATGAACTGGAAAATTTTCATGAACATGCTTCGGTATTCTGATTATAACTTGATCTGTAGATTTCCAAATAAGTTGATTCTTAGTTCAGATTAAACTAGATATATAAGTATACGACTTTCTTGAAGAAGTCAAATTTTAAGTCTGTCTCTAAGACTTTAAAATTTGGCATGAAACTGCATCTTAGCTTAGGCTGTAGCATTACCAGGGATAGAAATCATGTCCTGTGGTTATTGAATAAACTATATTGATGTAGGCTGAATTAGATTGAGGTTTCTTCATAAAAGTTTTAGCTTATTCTATTAGATTTAAATTGGTATAAATTTTGTAATTTTTGCATATCTGAGCTGAAAGATATGAGCTATACAATTCGAGGGCATGATTATGTACTAGCCAAATGTTCAAATATACACAGTTTGTGGTATTATGAGTATAACTCGTAGAATACATAATCAAATTAGATAGTTTTGGAGTCTTTAGAAACTTAAGACAAGGTTGAACAATTTTCCAGAAGAAAGTGTTGCCTAATTTTTTCATGTACCCTATCAGATTAATTGTGTAAAGTTGACCTGAAATCATGGGGGTAGAAAATCTGAAGTGATCAACTAGGTTATGAAATTGATTTCACATGGTTTTATTTTGGTTCAAATTATAAGTACAAATGATATTAATGAGGTCTTTGATATCTGATCGATTTGATGATGAGAATTACAATAAGATACCCATAATTGTCATTGAACATACATTGTGCATATTTTATATAAGTACATGTGCATAAAGGAATAATTATTCATTTGTGCAAAAATGTGATATATTGTAAATGTGTTGTGTATGTTTTAGAGGAGCACATCGGATGCCAGTTGGATATTGCCTGACCCTCCAAGCAATAACTTATTGGAGCTTACTGTGAGTCAACCTAGATGATTTCCTAGGATTGATTTGATTTGATTTGTTTAAACTTCCAATATTATTAAACTGTTTATGATTTGTTTATAAATTTTAGACTTTAATTGTCCGAGGAGATCAATATTCGGGAATGTATTGGAAGTGCTTTGATTGCTATGGAATTCTGAATGCTATGTGAATTTTCAACGAAAGTTGAATGCCGGACTTTGGTCCGATGACTATGAGTTTCTGTTTGAGCATCATATGGGATTGTTATGTATGCCATATTTAGTATTTGATGCATTTCATAAATGTATGCTCAGATAAAGACGTTGTGACTTGAGTCGCTTCTACGTTGAGCTTTGCTTCGTGATTTTTGATTTTGCACATGGAGCTATGCTCCGTGATTCTGTTTAATTGAGCCCTATAGGCCGGTATTTGTATAAGTTTGTGATAACCACTCGGTCACAACAATAAGAAAGAATGTGAGTCTCATGCATATGACATTATAAGACTAAAACTCTTTGAATGATTTGCAAAGTTGAAATGAGTGATGAGTTGATGTGATTTATTTGCTATGCTTAGCAATGTGAACTGTGTGATCTTATGATATACCATGTTGTGTGAACATCTGGAATGTGTTTATGATCTGAATGAGTGTCTATAAAATATGTATTATGTGTATGTGATCCGGTGAAATCATCAATGATGGTTCACTCATTGAGCTCGCAAAACTCATAAAAATTGCAATGTGGTTTTTCAAGTACGAGACAGGAGACCTAGTTCTTTAGACAGTACTAAAGGACCCTTTGGATTTTGTTATAGCTCAGAGGTCTGTCAGCTAGCCCTAAAAGTGTTGTGTTTTGTATTTTGTAGTTTTTGTTAGAACCTGTACGGGGCAATGTAAATATTTGTTTTAAGGAAACAGTGTAAATTTTGTGGATAAATGTAATGAATGAATTAAAAATTTGCTGACTTTTAAATGATGTTAGTTGATGCCATGTGTAAGTTGGATTTGTTTTTGCTCTAACATGTCATTATCATCGGATATGTACTTGAATGTTCCTGAATGTTTGGGTATGTACCTTATGGTAGTGGGATGTTGCAGGGAGCTCCAATACACATGAAAAGAATTAAGAATTGATTTAATAAGCTAAAGCCTACTTGCATAAGAGAGCGACTTGTTCACCCATTATTTAACTCTTTTCTGGATCCTTTCTAAGAGGGGGCGACAATCAACGTAGTTGAGCCTCTTTGTCGACAATGGGAGACCAAGGTAGAGTAGTGAAGGATTTTGCAGCTTCATACCCGTTGCTTCTGCAATAGTGGATTCCTAATTAGCAGCACCTTTTGACAATAGAAAATGGCTTTTAATCAAATTTATCTGCAACCTAGAAACAAGTTTAAAGACATGGAGAGCATGCGTAAAAGTTTGTATAGACTCCAAATCAGCCCTGCAAAATAGAAGAAGGTCATCTGCGAAGCACAGGTTAGTGAGACCAAGTTTCTTGCACTTTGTATGGTGTTTGAAAATGGGATTAGAAAGAGTCTCCTTCCTTATAATAACATGTAGGATTTCCATGTCCAAGATAAATATATATGGGGAAATGGGGTCTCCCTGTCTAATACCTCTTGCGGCTTTGAAATAATGGGAAAGGGATCCATTAATCGAAACTGAAAAAGAAGCTGAGGTAATGCATTCCATGACCCATTTGATAAATTGTTCTGGAAATCCAAAAGCCTCCAACATAGATCACAAGAATTGCCAGCTGATACTATTAAAAGCCTTGTGGAAATCAATCTTCATGGTATAATTAGGGGGCTATTAGAAGTTGAGTAGCCTTTCAATTGTTTTGTATAATAAGAATGTTGTCTCCAATATATCTATCTGACAATAAGGCACTTTGGTTATCACTAATCAAAGGACCTAAAACTTTCTTCAATCTAGCTACTAGTATCTTAGAGATCACTTTATAAAGGAAATTTGTGCATGAAATGGGACGATAGTCTGCAAAGATTGATGGATTAGCCCCTTTCAGAATCAAGCACAAGAATGTTCTGTTAATCTCCTTAAGTAGTATCCTATTTCTAAAGAATTCATGTATGGCTTCCTTGACAAATCCACTAATAATATTCCAAGATTGTTGATAGAAGTAGCCATTAAAACCATCTGGCCCAGGAGTTTTCTTATCATCCATTCCAAAAACACATTTCTCAATTTCGCTATCCTCCATTGACTTAGTTAACAGATCCAAATCAGAAAGAGAAACTTGTTTAATGTTGAGATGTTGAAAATCTCGAAGAGTAAGGAGCTGAAGAATCTGAAAGCTTCTCCTTGAATATCCTTCGGATTATGGATAACATTGCCATTATGAGAAGTAATGGAATAAATCTTGTTTCTGTTCTTTCTAGCTAATATCGAGTGGAAGAAAAATTGAGAGCAGTTGTCCCCTTCTTGTGGCCAATTAATCCTGGCTCTCTGCTGCAAAAGGGAGGAGTGGTTACTTATTGCTTGAAGGTAATTAGTGAGAGCTAGCTTCTCCTTGTCAATATGAGTTTGATTTTTTAGATTAGAAGATAAGAGATTCTACACCCTGGTCAACTCCAATCTAGTGTTATTGATTGCTTCAACAATTGATCCTTGAGAAGACTTCAAAAGCTTGAGTTCCTATTTAATAACTTTCAACTTCTGGATACATCTGAACTGTTTTGTTCCTCTGCAACTGTACATAGTTCCTTTCTTGCAAGCATCATCGAAACTAGGTTCTTTAGCTAAGTAGTTGTTGAACAAAAAAGGATGGTGGATAGCCACAGGTTTAGACAAGTTTGAGATAAGAATGGGGGTATGGTCCGAGAATAAAGGATCCATAAAACTAGCCATGCTGCTGGGGAAATTATATAGCCATAGATCATTTACAAGTGCTCTGTCTAGTTTCTTTTGAATAAACCACCTTGCTTTTTGCTTATTTGACCACGTGAATTGAAAAACTCAAAGTTAATGATTCAAGAATGTGATGCTTGGTTAAACCATACATTATCCAGTAAGTATAAAACTAAATTGGATAATAAAAGATTATGAGATATCCAAAAGATTGGATATAATCTTACAAATTCATTGAACAAATTGTTTGATTCAATGTATACATATAGGTGAATGGTTCTCAAGATAAGTAGTAGGAGTAAGAAGGAATTTGAAAGGTTTAAATCTCATAACATTACATCTATTTGGAACTAATGCCTTTAATGATACATTTGATGTATAATTGAAAGGCTACGAGACATTGAAAGATTCACTTTAACGATAAATTCAAAGAGTTTGTTTTGGACATGATTATCAATTTATCACGTCTACAAGAAGGTAAGTGGGAGTCTAGTTGTCCTCTTCAGCAGGACTATGTGGAGACATATTGCTCACAGAGAACAAAAGTTCTAATTTTCAATTATTGAACACATAATTTTCAAGAACAACTCTTATTGGCTATGAAAAGGTAACAACTTAATTATGGGAATTAGATCTATAGAGATAGATTGGACGTTGTTAACTTATTCTATGTCCAAGTGCATAGATAATGTACTAAAGATGTTTAATATTTATGATATCAGATACTTGTATAGTATTAAAGATATTCATTGCTCTATGTGTGAGTTGATATTTAAGTTCAAGATGATAAGGATATAACTTTAGAAGCAAATCCTAATTAAGTTTTATTTACTTAGAACAATATCATTTAGGATTGGAAAAGTTCCAATGTAGCAATTGGTTGCTAATTAATCCATAATACATTTTTCGTTTAGTGGAAATGATTAATTGGATCAACAAGTTCTTTAGTGAACTTGATATAGTTTCTTTGCTTTGTTTAAGATAGTAATGTACTGTAGAATATTAGAGCCATTGGGCATGCATAAGGAGCTAATGTCTCATCAAAGATCCAAGATTGCGTTTAGGAAATTTTCTTAATTATGATGATAATTAAGATGAGAGTTGTAAGATTTAAACAAGTGCTCACTGTAGAGAATCTTGTAGAATTCTCTCATTAAGCCACTGCCCCAGTAGTAGAATAATCGTCATATGGTAATATGATATGAGATACGTAAACGATTGGCTTAGTGCAAGTGGGAGATTATTGTTTTATGCCTTATAGCCAACCGCTTTGGTTGTAGTTTAGTGACAAATTATTTAAAGTTATTCTTTATCTTATACATGTTTAGATGTATATGATAAAGTCCATGGGATAATTTTACATTACAAATGAAATTATAATGAGATTATAATTATGAGATTCATATTACATTTATAGATTATTCTTAAATATTCCTAGTCATGGTTTTATTAAGATTGGACATTAATAGAACATAAAAAGACTAGTACATGTTTTATTTTTCCTTATAAATGAAGTAGTCGATCTCATAGGCTAAAATATAGAGATACTTAAACAAACGCGTGGGTGTTTGCTAGAGAACAAGTTCACTGAACAGACTCGCTATGAGAAATCCATTTGGAACATTACTTATATATTTATAGAATTCTCACTGTGATGATTGTATAAGTGATCCTTTGACTTAAGGTGATCAAAGTTATCTTGTATGAGGATTGCTATGTTTTGATACTACTTATGATCTATTTAATCATAGGTCTATTAATCGATAGTCTTTAGATGTAGCATGAACTACATGGAGATAGTTGAGTGATCAAGATAGGATTTATCAACTTAAAGTAATTAGAGACAATGTTTTGTTATTCTTGATTAGTATTAATTCATGAAATCCTTGGCCAAGGTGAAACGATGCTTTGTAAATAGTTTACAAATGTCATTAATTGAATCGATAACTAATGGTGGAGATCTAATATGATTAGACTCAAAATAGAGTAGACATTAATTTCTTGCTCTATGTCTAATCGGAACATTGTATGATGAAAGGATTGAATTATACGGAAAAATTATGCACAAAATGATTAGTCAAAATCACGTTGACATTCTTAAATATTTAGGTGGTCATGATGCATTGCTAGACGCAAATCTTAATTTATGATTATAAATTGTTTAATTGGAGAATTAAAGATAAATTAAAAGGAGTTTTAATTTATCTAATTTTAATTTATAATCATTGCCAACATATTTTGGAACCTAATCAGTTTCATATATAGAATGGGTTGAAGAGAGCAAAGTTAATTTAATCAAGTTGAACTTGATTGTAAAGTTTGAGAAACTTTATGATTAAATATGAGATCTTTAATGAATAAGGATCAATATGAGATATTGAATCTTATATTGGAATTATTGGTATTTAATTAGAAATGTTTATAATTCTAATTAAAGTTTAATTAAAATTAGAATTTAGTTTCAATTAAATTACTAAAACGTCCAAAGCTTATTATAAATAGGCTTAAGTTTAATGGAGCTAGTACTTCTTGCTTAACTCTCTTTGTAAACTTTATAGAGTTCTTACAACTCATTCTGTGGATACCGTTAGAGGTCAGACATTTGTGCGGCTACGATGGTTAAAACAAATAAGTTTTATAAACGGTTCGAGGGATACGACAAGATAAAGATCAAGTTTTGGAATAAGGTATAAATTAAATTTTCGCTTTATTATAAATTGTGATGATCATTTTAAAGAATTAAATAGATCTTAGTTTTCTAGAAATCAAAAGTCACAAAAAAATTTTGTGATTATTCCATTGCAGTCGGGATCGGATCTTAACCTAATTTTCCAACATAAGTGACCCTCAACATGGTGATGTCTAGAACAAGAGACTATCATATTTTGGGCAATTCTTTTACCCCATTTACTTAACGATGGAGCTTATAGAAGGAAATATTATTAAACGCCGTCGTATGCCTTGAGCTTAGATGTATTTTGAAAACGCTGTCGTCTATATTTGTAGGGCTCTTTATGTGCTTAAAAACGTTGTTGGTTTTGTGTCATATTTCTTGATGTAGGAGAGTCTTTGTGGCTCTCCAAATCTTTGTTCTTTTATCTTCTTCTGATTATTAATCAATTTAATTTTTTTAAAAAAAGAACGTGAATTGTTTCAATATTATCCTAACTAAAACTAAAATGATCACATCTTACATTAAGCTGAAAAAAATTGAACTCATACGACGATCAAGTTGTCATTTTCATATGAATTTGAAGTCTCAAAATTACGTATAAAGGCGAAATTCCTTCTGCATTTAGTACAAAGGGAATTGATGTCTGGTGAGCTCAAAGAAATATTCACTAAAATAATCAAACTTCTGAACATTAAAGCGAAAATGGATTCTCTGTTCACATAGTGGGCTTAGAACGCTCATCAAAATATCTATCAACAGTTAACTTCTTTTGTGTCTTCCAAATGAAGGAGTTGATAATGCAGCTCATGGACAAAAAGGGTTGACTCTTATTGTGTCTGGTGACGATGAAGAGAGAAATAAGACTTTTAGTCACCTTTTGTTCACAGATAATCAAAGGCAGCTTTGTGACTCCTAAGTTTCCTGTTTACCATTTTCTTTCACTGGATGTTAATTGCTTATTCAGATTTTGTATCATCATCATACATATTATTTAGATTTTGTATCATCATCATACATATAATATAGTATAGCTAGGGGATTGGATAAGCCCTTTAAGTTAATGCAAGGAGATAGAGTTGGAATCCGATCCCGTGCGTACCAAAATAATAACATAACTTTTTAATTTATTTTTTAAAAGTTAATATTACTTTAAATTATATAATATAGTTAATATATAAAGATAATAAATATAAATATAAATCGTTCTTATTACGTATTTTGATTCTTTTTCTTATCATTTTCTTCTAATCGTTTTTTAAGTTCCATCTTTTTGTAATCGCATAGTTGCACATATATTCGGCTTCAAATGATATTTATACAAACGAGTTGAGAGAACTCTACAAGTACAGTAGTATAAAGAGGGTTAGGAAATAAATATTAATTCCTTTAAGCCCCGTTTGGTTAACGAGAAAGTAAAGTAAATTTGAAATATGATTTCTCGGAAAATAAATCTATAGAAAGTAAAGATATTCAGTTGTTTGGATACTTATAAGAATTCTAATATAAAAGTTGAGTGGATTCTTATTATATAGTTTTTGATATGCAACAGTATTTTATGAAATGTAACTTAATTTTGATTTGTGTTTTTAATTATATCCCTACAAACTAAATAAAAATTGAAATCGTTAAATAAGTAAAAATTTGAACCTGAAGAGCAAAAATATTTACAATTCAAACACTTGCCGATACTGGAAATTTTAAAAAATAGGGAAACTTTTTTGCAAAATTTTTAGAATTTCCCTCTCTCTCCATCTTATCTATCCTCCCCCCTTTTTCAAAGTTTTTTTAATTAGTTATTTTATTCATTTCAACTTTTATAATTATTGTGAATTTTTAATTTTTAATTTTTAAAATAATAATAAATATTTTTATTACTAATAATAATTATAAATTAATTTTAACTAAATACTAACTGGATCCATATAAGATTTAATATCTCATATTAATCTTTATTTATTAAATATATCACATTTTATCTTAAAATGTCTTAAACTTTACCATCAATTACATGGTAACATGCTTTAAATTACAACATTTACCCCTGATCTACGTAGGAATACTCATCTCTTCTAATAAACCATTGCCCTCGGACTGCAAACCAATCTTGGATATGATCAAAGACAAAATCTTTAGCTGGACTTCTAAATACTTTTCACTGACAAGTAAAGCATAACTTATCTCTTCAGTATTGAATTCTCTATGTATTTATTGGGCTTGACGTCTAGTTCTCCCAAATACTATTATCAAGCAAATTGAGAAAGCTTTCAGAAGATTTCTCCAGAGTGGTGATTTGGAGGGGTCTAATAAAGTAAGAATCAAGTGGAAAGATTTTCCCCCCTCTGTCAGTTTTCGTTAGGCATCAGTGTTTCTGAAGAACTTCCATGTACTTTCAATCTACCAGTCATTTGAAATATATTAGTATTTTTCCGAACCTAACTTTCTTATAACAAAAAAAGTAAGAAAGTAGTTAAGTGTCAACCTCTAACCAATAACTTCGTATTTAAATATGAACTATGCATATTTAAATATGAACTATGCATATATAATGCGTTTAAGAAACCAAGCGTAGGAATGATGCTTTATTTACGTGATTGTTCCAATTAATAGACAAACAGTGATATACATTTTCTCTATAGTTCTTAGCTCTTCCTAAAATTGTATGTTCCGAATTTTCAGTGATATACATTTGCTGTTCATTAAAAAAACAAGGAACAAAAAAGAATAGAAGAGACAAGACAGCCGATATTGATATGACCATTGATTTTGTTTTATTTTAATAGCTAATGGTTTTGGTGATGACTTTTGCACATAGAAGTTCTTCCTTCGTAATAATAAAGTGAAGTAGACATCACAATTATCTGAACATTTGGATATTAAAATATAATCCTTATTCACAATCCTCGATATTTAATTAGATGTTGCCTTTGTTTTGTTTGTGATTTCAAACATCAAATGTGGCCAGCATCAGTATGAATTATTGGCATTTCGAGGGATCATCTATATCTCTATATTTGTATTATTGCCAAATCTTTGTAAGCTTGATTCGTTGGATCATCCTGTCATAATTGGTAGGCACTAAGAAATGACGATGCGACAAATCAACAGGCCATTTGTGTATGTGTGCGTGTGTATATATATATATATATAATGTGTGTGTGATTTATCCATTTTTATTTTTAGGTTGAGAAATTTTGTTTGTACTTAATGTTTTCCGATTCTACTAGCAATCATATAATAACTTCTTATAATTAAGTAATTAATAATTAATTGGATTTTTTGGATTGTTTCATCAATGGTATTGGACAGAATCCCTTTTTTTTTACTCTGCATCCACGATTCTACTATTATTATTTATATTATTTATTATTATTGGTATATATTATTTTATTTTTATTAGTTTATATTATTTATTTATTATTAGTACTATATTAGTATATATATTAGTAGAGAACTAGAGAAAATTTCTTTTTCAATTTATTAATTGTTTTTC
>JAOTAW010000005.1:21121529-21136562 GCA_025629945.1 Erythroxylum savannarum | reverse complement strand
ATAATAAGTTGTTGTTTGCATGTATTCAATTCTTGTTATACATGAATAATTATTAAAATTAATGATATATTCAAAAAATTAATGAATTATTAAATAATTTTATTTCATAAATAATATTTAATAGTTATTAAAGAAATAATATTTAAATATTTTGTTAACTATTAAATTAGCAAATAATTAAATAAATTTTTTTCGAAATTTTAACACACATTTTAATTAAAAAAGTAATTATAATTCAAATTTATTTAATTATTTTTTTGGAAAATTTAAAATTTAATAATTAATAATGAAATTTGATTAATTATTAAATTATTCCTATATTCAGATAAATGAAAACAAATAAATAAATTATAATTTATATTAAATCATTATTAAAAAAAATTTCCAAAATTATTATAAATAAATTTATTTTCGGTCCAATTATATTTAATTTTTATCTAATAATCTGCGACGTCTACTGAATTAGACATCGCAGAATATATCTTTTCTGCGACGTCCTTTAGACGTCGTTAAAACTAATAAATCCGTGACTTTCCCTCCTAACGTCGCTAAATATCTACTCCTTTCCTGACGTCTTTCTCAACGTCGCAGAATATCGGTTCCTTCCAGACGTCGTGAATATCTATTACCTACCCCACCATTTACGACTTTTTTATGATATTTTAATAGATGTCGTAGAAAGTTTTCGCCGACGTTATATTGACTTCTGCGACGTTTAAAAAATGACGCAGAAAGGGTCCTTTTATTGGAGCTTGGCTAAATTATTCAACTAAAAAAATTACAGGTTGAGAGCCCAGGAAGTCTATAAATCAATTACTAGCATCAGAACGAACTAAATTCGTCGATAACTTTGCCCGACACTACTCATGGAGCAACAAGGCCTAATTCTCATTGCCTGCCTTTTCTTTAGTCTCGTGTTTCTTTTATTGAGAGCTCTGAAGAAACCAAGAAAAAAACTACCTCCAGGGCCACCGAAGCTGCCAATAATAGGAAACCTACACCAAATGATTGGAGATGTACCACATCGCCGAATGGGAGACTTGGCCAAGAAATATGGACCCATTATGAAACTTCAACTGGGAGAAGTTACAAGTGTCGTCATTTGTTCACCTGAAATATTCGAAACACTGACAAAAACATACGATATTGTCTTCGCCAACAGGCCTTTTGTGTATGCCGCAGATGTCCTACTTTATCGTAGCTCTGACGTGGCGTTTGCACAATACGGAGAATATTGGAGACAGGTGCGCAAAATTTTCATAACGGAGATGCTATCTGCAAAACGTGTGAAATCTTTCAAGTCAATGAGAGAAGAAGAAGTGTCGAAGCTCGTTAAAACTATTGGTTCTAGTGAAGGGTCTCCAATAAACCTAAGTAGCATGCTGTGTTCTTTATCTTTTACTCTAACTGCAAGGTCTGTCTTTTCTAATTTGGGCAAGAATGAGTTGGCACTTAAACCAATGGTTCATCAAATCATGAAGGCACTGGGAGAGTTTAGCCTCGGTGATTTGTTTCCTTCCACAAAATTTCTTCATGTGATTACTGGTTCAAAGCTTAAAATTATGAAGTTGCATCGCCAAGTGGATACCTTACTTGAAGATATCATTCGTGAACGCAAAGAAAGCAAGGGAAAAGGCGGAAATGGGTCTTCTAAGGATTTTCTTGATTATCTTTTGAATCTCCAGGATCACGGCGACCTTCAAGTGCCTTTAACAACAGATAACGTCAAAGCACTCATCTTGGTAACTATTCTTTCTTATACTTTAACCAGTTCGTGTCTTTCCATTCTTTTTTTTAACGAACGAACTTGTAATTTGATTTCTCAGTTGCTAGTTCACGTAACTTTTATACATATTGTGGCTTAAATTTGGATAATCCTGCCCTAACTTACATTAAATACAATATAAGTGAACGTTTTTATTGATTTTAATACTAGATTTTATCAAACTATAAATCTAGTCATAGTAGAAAATTAAAAAAAAAACTTAAAATAAATAGGAATTCAATAGTAAATATATCTATATCTAAGTATATATATATATATATAGCATTAAACTTTACACGATTTTAGAATCAAAAATATTTTCCAGGACATGTTTGATGGTGCTACAGATACATCAGCCACAGCTACAGAATGGGCAATGTCCGAATTGATAAAAAATCCAGGAGTGATGAGAAAGGCACAAGCAGAGGTGAGACAAGTCTTTAAAGACAAAAGATCTATAGATGAAACAGACATTCCAATGTTAAATTACTTAAAATTAGTAATCAAAGAAACGTTGAGATTGCACCCCCCCGGTACTTTGCTTGGTCCAAGATTGAATAGCGAGTCCGTAAACATTAATGGATATGAGATACCCAAAAATAGTTTTGTCATAGTTAATGCTTGGGCAATAGGAAGGCATCCAGATCATTGGGTTGAACCTGAGAAATTTAACCCAGAGAGATTTTTGAATGGTTCAATTGATTACAAAGGAGCAGACTTTCAATTGATTCCTTTTGGTGCTGGAAGGAGGATTTGCCCGGGTTTGTTGATGGGTATAACTTTTGTTGAGCTCGTACTAGCCAATCTACTGTTCTTTTTTGATTGGAAAATGGTCGATGGAGAGAACCCAGAAGCTTTAGACATGTCAGAAGTTTTTGGACCGGCAACTAAGAGAGCGAATGATTTGTGCTTAGTCCCTCTTCCGTACCGTCCACTTCCTCTGGATCAGAACAAGTAGTCTTGGTCCACCTACCATTTCTTTTATACATTGTTCCCATGCTGATAACATGTTCTTTTTTTCTCTTGGGTTGTTCTCTTCCAATAAGCTCGTGCGGGCATTAGAAGTTAATCCGGTCATCTTTAGCATTTGTTTCCTTTGTATGCTACCAGTCTTGAAACCGGGCTTTTGCACGGTTTTGAAATAATTTGGGTAAATGATTAAACGTATTTTATATTTGACTATTTAATGTCCCATGTAACTTATAGATTTGAGTCCCATGAAAAACACCGAAGATAATAATTATTGGGTATTATAGAATGGATCTTAAATGGGTCAAAGATCCTTTTCCTTTCTCTTCCAACAATGAATCATCATGATGGTTGGTGAACCAACATGATGTTTGGTGACTGAGTATATAAGTTTTATGATCGATTATTTCTGCAAGTGTACAGAATCGTCCTAGTACCCACACAGTGAATATTCTAAAGTCGTCTCCCTGAAGGACCAATTCATTTACCAGTCAATTTAAACCTAATTAATTGTATGATATCGACATAAAAATTGTAAAAAAAAATGATTGGAGTGGTTGATCAATTAAATTGCAAGGAATAACAAACAATCAGGAAAAATGGTCTAATTAATGATTGATAAATAGGGATAGGGGTTCACCTATTTAAAAGGTTAAAATGCATAATATGAATTGAGTTGAATGCAGGTTATGAAAACAGTGGCCCTAGTAAACCTATATCTTTTCTCAAAGAATACAGGAACATTTAGCTAAAGATACCCAATTCTCATTGGAATAACCCTCTAACCAAACTCATTAAGAACAAGCAACTTTTTGTCCTCACCTTAGCTTAGGTTATCTCTAACTCTAAATCCCAAAGTGTTCACCTTCCTAGAGCATAAATCAAGGTTCACTTTTCAGTATCCCTATGATTCCTAAGATTGCACCTATGGAGATCAAGCATAGAAACAATGATGAAGTTTAAGGAAGATAAACATAACCCAGCAATTCTCATTAACAATCAACTATCCATATTACACAAAATATCCTTTAAAAAGGCTACACCCCTCACCCTAAGTGAGGTTTAGTTCCTGAACATTGTAACAAATATCATACAAATAAAGAAGAGCTCAACATTAGAAGAATAGAGAGAGAAAGTAGCAGAAAAGAAGAATGAAAGCTCCCAATCCTTCAGAAAATCCCAAAATTCCCCATCTCCCCCTTTTTGACGTGAGTGGAGTGTTGGTTTTAATGGAGAGTGAGATTTTTTTCCCCTAGCGTGCTGCGCGACTAGTGTGTTTTTTTCCTTACCTTCTGTCCGTATGCCTCTTTAAGTTTGCTCTTCACTTGTCCCATGTTCGCGTGATTTCTTCAATGTCCAACACTGCCGCCACCTTTCTTGATTTTCTTGATCCAGCTTGTTTAATTTACTTGCGTTCTCTTGTGCTTTAGCGTGATTGTGCCGCACACCATAGATCTCCTACGTTGCACCACTCTGGCTTGCTTCTTTGTTTTTATGCGTGAATTTCCTCCTTTACGTGACTTGTGTGCTGCCTCCACGTGATGCTTATCTCCAACCAGCGTGATCTAATTTGCTTTGACATGCCACCTGATTTGCTCCACCTATTTCACGCCCACGCCTGATTAATGAGCTTCATACTCGTGATTTTCGTTTGAGCTTATTGGACAATTAAATTGTCCCACCTTTTACTCCTATAGCCTCCCATTAGTGCTCCACAGCTGTCCGTCCGCATGCTTCCTTTGTAGCTGCTTCATTAATTGCTTGTGAGTTATCGCACTGTTGCTTGAGGCTGGCGTGATTGCCTTGGCTGTTGCTTCTAATTTATTTCTTGCCGGTTTGTGCTTGTAGCGTAGATGGACCTGCTGGTCAACTTGGCTCTCCCTATGTATTGTGCTACCATAGGATTTAATTGCTACCTCTGTGTTGATTTAATTCCTCTTCGTGTCTTCTCTATTGGCTATTTGCGTGACTTGACTTGCTTGTCCTCTCTCCCTTATACAGTGGCTGTCTCCACTTGATTTAAACCCACCTGTGCATGATTTGTTGCTGTAGCTTCCATTTTTATTTCATGCTTGCATGCCCTCCAGCTAGCTTCACGTGTAGCATCCTCTCTGTTGCTTCTTAATTCAATAAATGACGCCACCTAGCTGCTTCCACACCCACCATTTAATTTGCAGTGATTTGTGCCATAAATTGCCTTAACTTGCGCCAACACCTTAGCTGCCTCTTGTGCTTGACGCATGGCTTGATTTATTTGTTGCTCTCAATCATTTTAATCCACGCCTATGGGTCTCTCTTGATGTTAATTTGTCACGTTTCTCCTTGTCTTGATGTTGCCTCTCATTTGTGGCTTTTTCATGCGCCTCCAACTAGCTTCTCTAATCAAAAGCCTCCAAATTAATTGTTTAGTCCACGCCCATTTAATTATCGTCAACTTCATGTAATTGCTTGTATGCGTGGCTGCCTTCTTGTATTGCTCCTCTCTTCTCTCTGTGACAAAGTTTTGGACATTCCCTCAAATTAATTATTGTTGCGGTCTTTTTTAATTAAAAATAAGTGTATTTCCTACAAATTAAGCAAGACCCATTAGAATGCAGATTAAGATAAACTAAACAATTTAGTAGGAAAAATATGTATACGACCCAATAATTAATCCAGAAATTAAGGAAAAATGCCATTAATTCTAATGATAAAAATGCATCCAACACTTGGCACCAATTCCCATACATCATTTCGTGCAAATTAAGTCAATTCTTCTTGCATAGTTGTTGTCCAAAACTCATTTTGTAAGGCTTTTTAAAAACATTTTAGGCTCGATTGAAGAGGTGTAGCACAAATATCCTGCGAGTTCTTAGTAATCGACTCATTTTCTTTCTCTTGTTTTTCTTCTTTCACTGACATCTCCAATAACATTTTCTACTGGATGACTTCTTCTAATTCATGAGGGAGGATCCCAGTTCAGATCAGCTTCTTTTGAGTTTTGAGTATTTAAGGAATTATTTTCGCATAAAGTGTCTTGGAGGATTCATCATTCGAAGTAATTGACAATTCTTCAGTTTACACAGTTACTTCATCAATAGCAACTAACTGCAGATCTAAGCAATTTTTTATTCTTGTATCGTTACTTGTTTAAGCTGGTTCACAAAGCTGGTTTTGCATGTTCTCTTCTGCCCCTGTAGCATTCAATTGAGACACATCATTTATCACCATATTTATGGATTCTAACACTTTCTTGATTCTTTGATTAAACATTCGATATGCTTTACTGTGAGTTGACCATTGCTCTTGCTCTCAAATTTTTCAAGCTGTTCCCCATCTCTAAGAATGTAGCATTTACTGTTAAAAACATGAAAGTAACTCACATCTAGCTTCTTTCCCTTCTAGAGTTCATAAGATGTCTTGTTCAAGATACTTCTAAGATAAACTTTGTTACATATATAGTATACTTTGTTGACTGCTTCGGCCCAAAATCACATAGACATCTTTCTTCCATTCAACATATATCTGGCCATTTCTTAAAGGGTTCTATTTTTCCTCTCAATAACTCCATTTTGCTGTGGAATTTTAGGTGCTGAAAATTCTTGTATGATGTCATACTTATCACAAAAATCATTGAAGCTTGCATTCTCAAATTCAATTATGTGATCTGATCGAATTCTCAGTACTGCCATATTTTTCAGATTCATAACCTGCACATATAGGCTTCTAAAAGCCTTGAAAGCATATGATTTTTCTTTCAAAAATGATACCCTAATGTATCTAGAATAATCATCAACACAAGTTAAAAAGTATCTCATCCCACCAATGTTATCATATTGTGTTGGACCAACCAAATCCATGTGAATTAATTCAAGTATACGGGAGAAAGTAACGTATCTAACCTTTTTATGTGGCACTCATCTGCTTACCTATTTGACATGCACTACACATTGATTTGTCTTCTTTGTTCATTGAGGGTAAACCTTTCACAACTTCTATTTTCTTCAACTTGTTAATGAGTTTATAGTTGACGTGTCCAAGCTTTTGATGCCATAGGTCTATATTATTGTCGTATAAGGCTGATTTGCAAGTAGTAGTGACCTACAACATATAATAATTGTTTGCTGATCGTTTGTTGCTCTCAATACATTCTCCTTGCTCGATTAGCACTCTGCATTCATCACTTGAAAATTTAACCAATAATCCATCATCACAAAGCTGTCTTATACTCACCAAATTGGCTTTGAATCCATCGACATGAAGCACATTTTTGATATGTGGTAGTCTATCCACGCTTAACATCCCTCTACCACTTACTAAGGCCTTCTTTCCATCGCTAAATGTCACATGTCCATCCATACAACTTTGATAATTGGATAAGTAACACTTTTCTCCTGTCATATGATATGAACATCCACTGTCAAAATACCAACCATTACTCGAAGTCGCCTTCATAGATTTAGGAGCTACGAGAGCTTGCAATTGACTGTTTTAAACCCAAGTTTGCTTTGGAATTATGGACTGCTGCTGAAAATTTTGTGAGGAATGTATGCTCTTTCGGTTTTGGGTCCTTTGGAACAACATCTATAGTAACTTGTAGCATCTCGATCTTATGTTTCCGATAACCCTGCAAAAATGACATGTAAGAACAAACCTCCAATTCTTCCTCTAGGTTTCTCCATGGGCAGATCTGAATGCATTATTTTTCTAATCATTCACCTTAGAGCATTCATCTTTGTAGCCAATGCTTTGAATATCTCCTTTTATCTTACCAATTTCCAACAGTTTTTCTAACTTCTTTGTGCCACCATTTAACATCCTCAATCCCTTTTCGATACTGACCAATTTCAGTTTTGCTTCATCAAGTTTGTCTGGTGTTGACATCTGTTAAGATATATGTTATATATATAAGTAATTAGTTTTAGCATTATTTATTAATTGGACATATAAGATATTAATCCTTTTTTGACTTGGATTTGGATTCAAAAAGCTATTTTAGATAATGTTCTAGAGGTTATGGAATCCTATTTTGAATAGATGTGTATCTTGAGAAGAGGTATGATGGATTTTTAGGATAATGTAGAACTCTATTCTAAATTGGAGTTGCATTAGTAACTTACCTTACTGGTTCATCAACTGAGACACGTGGCTTGTATGTTGAAGTCTCTGCAAAGAAGAAGTGTATTTTGCGTGGATTTTGGTATATAGCAGAATAAGGGCTTTTGGTATATCCTACGTGGGTGTCTTGCAATTAAATATATAGTGGGACTCTTATTTTTATTGTGTGAAGGATTTGTGCACATCTTGAATCTACGGTTGCAACATGACATGGGAAGATAGCTGAATAAAATTTGCGTGGTGGGTGGAGTAACGGTGTAGTGAGTGCAAGTGTGGATGTGCGTTAATTGTCCATTGAAAAAACACTAGGTTTTTGTGCACGTGCTGTGAGTTAAATACATCGTGGGGTAGCTTGCGTGGGTTTTTGGATAAAAATAGTGCAAAGGGTGTTATGTCTTGATATATACACGTGGGTTTTATATAAGGTGTGGTGGGTGTTAAAGTAAATCTTGTGTGTGAATGATATCAATGGAGCAGGGGGCGTTAATTATAGATGGAAATATATGAAGCTGAGGTGGTGCATGTGTTATGGGTTGGACATACACGGTGAATCAGTTGGTTGAATGAGGACTTGTTCTTTTTGGATTGTGCGTTAAATAAACATGGGTGTCTTTTGATTTGTGAGTTAATGGTGTGTGTCATGGGCCATCTGTTTAATTGGAATTGTTCAAGCTGGATGATTTGCGTTAGTGAAGAACTTTGAGATTCTTGTTTCGTTGGATTAGCATATTGTTCGGACGTCTTGTTTTGAAGCTGGAGTGAATCAGTCCAACTAGTGGACAATTATTTGGATGTATTTCGGGAAGCTGAAACTATAGGGAAGTCCTTCTTTTATCTTAAGTTTATCGTTGTTTTATTCTTAGTTGATTAATTACTTGAGTTATTTTTATTAATTGTCATTTAATTAAAAGTAGTTTAGAAAAATCCTCTGATGAGGTTAACACGAGTTGGTTGTGTTATTGGGTGTGAAATTCTTTCACGGGAAGTGAGGTTGAGAGATAGTGTCAAGGGTTGAGTGGTGTCGGCTCAGTAAAGCCTTGGGTAAATCTATTGTACTTTCATGAAAGTTATTAAGCTGGGTGAGGGCCTCATAGACGTAGGCAAGGTGTACCAAACTGCGTTATTAAATTTCTGGTGTTTTTATTATTTCGGTTTTGCTTATTTTTATTTTATTGGTGCCAAAAAAGTTTGTGGAAAGTTTGTGAAATAATTAACCCCCTTCGGTTTTTCAATTGGTATTAGAGCAAGGTTACCGATTCAGAACTTGGTAGCAAGTTGATGCAGATCCTAGTTTCACGAACATGGCTGCAAGAAAAGGCACTACAGGTGGACACTGGAAAAAGTGTGAATGATGCCGAAGATGAATCAGATGAAAATGAAGACTTGGTACTACTCACACGAAATTTTGATAAATGGCTGAAAAGAATTAAGAAGGACAGATCCGACTTTAGACAATATGGTGGAAGTTTATCGAGTAACAATTCAAGTCAACAAGCCAAAACTCAAAAAAGAGAAAGTAAGGTAAAGAGAATTCAATGCCATAAGTGTCAAGGCTTCGGACATGCTCAAGCAGAGTGTGCTAATACCATGAAGAGAAAAGGAAAATCCTATACGAGCCCTTGTAGTGATAACGAATATGAAAATGAAGAAGAAATAGCGAATGGTGCTGCATTGATTAGTTTACATAGCAAAAGTCCAGTTACTTAACAGTAACTGAGAAGGAAGTAACTGAAGGTCGAAAAGAGAGAAAATCAGAAAATTTTGAAAACAATCCAGCTCAAAATCCAATATCAGATTATGACAATGTTGAAAGTGGGTCAAGTGATAAAAAGGAGAACATTTACGAGGCTTACAAATTAATGTACAAAAAATGGGGGGAAATATGTAGAAAGAATGAAAGATTGAAGGAAGAGAATCTCTCCATGAAGAACACCATCCAAGAGTTAGAAAAGAATTTGATGTTGACATCAAATGAGCTTGGTGAAGCTAGAATGAAATTATTAAGTACCGAAAAGGGATTGAGAATGTTAAATGGAGCCGAAAAACTAGAAAAGTTGTTGAAAATTGGTAAAGTTAAAGGAGATTTTCAAGGCATTGGCTATAAGAGTGAGTGTTTTAAAGTGAATGAGAAGAAAGATGACATATCCAAATCTTTCTGAAAAGAAGAAACATCGAGAAAGAATCAAAGATTTATACCCATATGTCATTTTTGTGGAGTCATTGAACATATAAGGCCAAGATGTTATCAGTTACTACAAATGATATTTCAAAGGGGTCAAAACCGAAAATTTAGACACTCTCCATTAAATTTCCAGTAGCATCCTATAGTATCGAAGCAAGCTTGGATTATAAAGGGTCAAGTACAAGCACAAAAACGTAGTGAAGAAAAAATAAGAAAATGCCCAGATTTGCAGTTAGTTACTACTGAGGAAGTAACTGCAGAAAGTGAATTACAGCCAGTTACTGCAGATGGAGCAGCTGCAGAAAGTGATTTACAGTTAGTTACTGTTGAGGAAATAATTGCAGAAACTGAAGAGTTTTCAGTTATTTCAGATGATGATGCAATCAATTCACTGGAAGATAATTTGAACCGAGGCTCTTCATCTCAAATCCGAAGAAACCATCCAGAAGAAAATGTTATTGGAGATGTGAGCGAAAGAAGAAAAACAAGAGAAAAAAAAGGGGTTGATTATCAAGAACTTATAGGCTACTTGTGTTATATATCTTCATTCGAGCCCAAGAAAAACACCAGGTTTGAGATTCTTCAAGGGGCACAGGGATAATGTGCTTTACATTTTTGAAGTATTTTTTTGTGTTATTAAAAGAAAAGAAAAGAAAAGAAAAGATTTGTTTTTTTTATTTCTTTAGTTTTATGTTGCTATTGTCGTTTCATCTTTTTAGTAGTTTGTTTTGTGACTTCTTTTTGGCTCTACCGAAGACTCTTCAGCTCTCGCATCAGCATGGATCTCTCTTGGGTATCTCTCTCTCTCTTTCGGGCATATTTCTCAGTGTTTTAAATAGTGATAAATTGTCATATTGGCGTGCTTATGATTTTTCCGCTGCATTTATGGTTGATTATTATGATTATGCATTTTGATACTGTTTTGTCTCAAGAGGAAGACATCAGGTTGTTTATGGTGAATGTTCTATTCCGAGGAGATTTCAAGGTATATATGTGACTGTTTGTCTTACTTTTTGGCATCTTTTTGTCCCAAGGGGGAGAAATTTGGATGATTGGATAAACTTGATGTTCTTTGGAGCTTGACTTTGGATTAAGGGGGAGTATTTGTCATATGATTTGTGCATTTGATGGTTATATGTCCAATTATGTTATTTAGGGAGGATTTCATGTTTGTGACAAAAATGCCAAAAAGGAGGAGATTGTTAGGATATATTTTCTATATATCTTATTTGATTTTGGCATTTTAAATTGGACATAGGAATTATTATATGCTTTGAAAATCACTAGCGTGAAAAAGGGTCAGCATGGGTTAATTAATTATTGAATAAAAGTTGCAGAAAAAATATCTGAGTTGTGTAGCGAAGATTGTGTGGCTGGGGGTTAACGGTGGATTAAGTAAAAACATATGGTGGGTATCTTATATCTTGAGGTTAATTGCTGAATATACGTGTGGGTGTGGCATCATTGTGCAACTGAAGAAATCTATTTTGATTATGCTTCCTTTTTTAAGTGGATTCTTTGAAATCTATTAAGATATGTGAATAACTCCTTGGTGAGTAAGAAGTCTATAGGTTCACGCAAGTTGAAGAAAAAATCTGCAGTGATTTGCTTTATGCAGGCGTGGATATTGGGTTATGTGAGATAAGGTAACTTGGAATATGTATTAATTGTCTATTAAGTGTGCATTAAATGATTATTGGGAAAAGGAGTATGTAAGGGTGTGCAACAACAAGAACGGGTGTGCGTGTGCTTTCGAAATAGAAAGTTTTCATGTGTCTTTGAAGATATATACTGGTTACTGCGTATGTTATAAAGATACAGCTGATTAATGTGTTCTGGTGTGTAAGCCACGGTTAAGTTGTTTTATCAGTAAGAGAAGAGTTTCAGCTGTGACTTCGTGTTGATGTTTATGTGAGTCAGCCTATTGGTGTTGCGACGACTTCCAGATCTATTTCAGTGGAGCTTAACCTTTCGGGAAGTTGTCTTCTTTTTCTCAAGTGTATTATTATTTTTTCTTAGTTGATTGGTCACTTGAGTTGTTTATTTCTTATCTTTATTATCAAATATTGAGTTGATTGAGAAAATCCTCTGTTGAGGTTAGTACGAGGCGGTCGTACTATTGGGTATGAAACTCTTTCACGGGTAGTTAGGTTGTGGGATAGTGTCAAGGGTTGAGTGGTGTCAGCTCAGTAAAGCCTTAGGTAAATTTATTGTACTTTCGTGAAAGTTATTAAGCTGGGTAAGGGCCTCGCAGACGTAGGCAAGATATGCCGAACTGCGTTACCAAATTTCTGGTGTTTTTGTTATTTCGATTCTGCTTGTTTTTATATTTTGCTAGTGCCAAATAAGTTTGCGGAATAATTAACCCCCTTAGATTTTTTCACAATGCATATGTTGGCAATAGGAATTAAAAGCTATTAAAACAAAAAGAAATGTTAGAGCATAATAATGTAATAATGTTATTAGAGGTATTAGGTTGATAATGTTATAAACGTTACCCAAGTTTTGGAGCAAACGCCCAATCAATCCCCCTCTTGGTCTAAAACTTGAAACAAACTATAACAATTTAAGAGAAAGATAAGCGCACAATCAGGTGAACTAAGCTTTAAAGCTGGTGTATATGAAAATCGGAGACAAAACCTGCTACAGAATTAAACAACCTCAAAATGCTCTAGCCTTATGATCGCTCTAGAGAGATAGCCCAAACACTCTCATAGGAAGGTGGATAGCCCCCCCCACAATCACGTAGGTGAGTTCATCAAGTGTGTACTGCTCACACCACCCAAACTTGGGCTATGGAACTGATTAAGGATTAAACAATCCAACCTTAACAAACACAGTAAAGTCAAGCTCAACGACGCTATTCAATAACTGAATATCTCAGTATTATTCCACAAATAATGTGAAGTAAGTAGTCACCACATAACTTTGTTTGACCCATTGAACTTGGTTTCCCGAGTCGGGTGTCCATCATGAAGTTACTACACAATTGGGCTCAACCCCTTCCCTTTAGCATCCTCTGAAACTTGTTTTCTACTCAAAGCTTTTATAAACGGATCCGCTAAATTTCTCTCTAACTTGACATAGTCTAGATAAATTACACTATGTCTAATTAAAGTACATGTCTCAATCTGATATGTCTACTTGTGCCATTATATGCCTTGTTCTTGGCAATATAAATGGCAGCCTGTGAGTCACAATGAAGGAACACAGAAGGAATTGGTTTTTCCTAAGGTGGGATATCTACTAAAAGATTCCTTAGCCACTCAGCTTCTCGTCCTGTCAATTCTAAAGTCATAGACTTAGCCTCCATTGTTGATCTCGCAATACACATTTGCTTGGATGATTTCCAAGAAATTGCCGCTCTTGCTAACGTAAACATATAACCACTGGTATAGTGTATATCATCACTCTCCGTAACCCAATTAGCATCAGAATACCCCACCAATATAAGAGTATGACCACCAAAAGATAATCCATAATGCATAGTACCTTTCAAATACCTCAACAAACGAATCAATGCATTCCAATGCTCTTGACTAGGATTATGAGTATACCTACTAAGTATACTCATGCAGTATGAAATATCAAGATGAGAATAGTTCATTAAAAGCATCACACTACCAAGAATTTTAGCATACTTAGCTTGGTTTACACTGTCACCAAGATTTTTCTTTAAAGCAACACTAGTATTATATGGAGTCTTGACTGGATCAACATCATAGTAACTAAACTTCTTCAAAATTTTCTCAACATAATGAGTTTGATTCAACATAAAATTAGAGTCAGTCCTATCAACTTTGATTCCCAAAATAAAGTCCATAGGTCCAAGATCTTTCGTATCGAAAGAAGACTTTAGCAAACTCTTAGTAGTATCAATGACAGATAAGCTAGTACCAAATTTAAGCATATTATCTACATAAAGGGTTATGATCACACAACCATTGGCATCTAATTTCACATAAATACAGGAATCAACATCATAATAGGTGAAACCATGTTTGAAAATCTCACTTTCAAATTTATTATGCCACTTTTTGGGATCTTGTTTAAGTCCATACAAAGACTTACCAACTTACACACCTTTTGCTCTTGACCAGGCACTCTAAACCCCTCGGGCTGGACCATATAAATTTCCTCATCTAGATCACTATTCAAGAAAGCTGTCTTAATATCCATTTGGTGCACATGAAGTTTAAATACTGAGGCAATAGCAAACAACATCCTTATAGATGCAATTTTAGTAACAGGAGAGTAAGTGCCAAAAAAGTACAATCCTTCTTTTTGTTTAAAGCCTTTAATCACAAGTCTTGCCTTGAACCTCTTAATGGCTCCTTCAGGTCTCAATTTCTTTTTGAAAATCCACTTACACTCCAAAGGCTTACACCCTCGAGGTAGATCAACTAAAACCCAAGTTTTATTAGACATGATTGACTCAAACTCATTATCTATGACTTCCTTCCAAAATGTAGCATCCACAGATCTCATTGCTTCCTCATAAGTTTTAGGATCTTCCTCAATAATATAAGCCACCACAAAAACATCATTTATCTCCTCAGGTTTTGTCACCACAAAGGAAGTAATAAAGTCAGAACCAAAACTAGTGGGTACTCTAGCTCCTTTGCTTCTTCTTAGTTTAACAATTTCCTCTTCTTCTATGTCATCATTGGTAGAAGAACTAGGGACAAATTCTCTAGGAACTTGCACACTCACTTTTATAGGAATTATATCCTCAAAGAACACTTTATCTCTTGACTCTATAATTGATCAATAAGTGTTAGATCCCTTTTCTTTAACCATAAATCTATAGGCAGCACTATTAAAGGCATATCCCACAAAAATTGAATCAACGGTCTTAGGCCCAATTTTCTTCCTTTTGTGTTTAGGTAGAGCAACCTTAGCAAGACACCTCAACACTTTCAAAAAATGTAAGTTAGGTGGATAATCTTTCTAAATTTCATAAGGGGTTTGATCTAGATTGTTACGAGGGACTTTGTTTAGAACATAACAAGCTCAAAGA
>JAOTAW010000005.1:20961408-20982024 GCA_025629945.1 Erythroxylum savannarum | reverse complement strand
CGACGTCTGGAAAGGCGTCTCACGACCTGTTGACTTCTGGATGGTTGACTCCTTTGTTCCTACAAAATAACACATTTACAGTATCAATTGTCCTTATGAAAATTATAGAGAAATTAACATCAAATGATGAAAAATTACTGGCAAATTGCAAATCATGAAAGCTCGATGTAAGGAACCAATTTAAGCACAAAAAATCATCAATTAGGAGTCAACAAGTGCATAAACAGATAAGAAAGTGAAGCCAATTTATAAAGTAAACTTGACTCAATCAGTGTGACTACATGAACACAAGAATTTCTCATAGTTCAAGGCAGATTGAAGATACTTCAACACTTGATATTGCAAGACAAGAATGAGCAATTCAAAGAGCGAGACGCCAAGAGAAGAATAATAAAAAATGACAGAAGAAATTAATTAAGGAGACTAGCAGCAAACCCTTATAGATTTCATAAGGATAGGGTTCAAAGCTACACAATAAGGCATCACTCGACCACCGATGCAAACCTCATTCAAAATAAAACTAGGATTGTTGAATATGCTATAAACCAATGAGCAATTCTACGAGTTAGCAAAAAAGGATCCTAATGCTTATCTAGTGAACTTTTTAGAGATATTCGACACCTTCTGATATAATAATATGTCACAAGAAGCTATTAAGATGTGACTCTTTCCTTTTACCCTAAAGGATAGAGCCAAAGCATGATATCACTCCTTAAACCCGACAAACATTATTTCATAAGAGTAGTTAGTGTGCGCATTTTTAGATAAGTACTTCCTTTTGAAAAAGACGACAAGGTTAATAAAGGAGATTACAAATTTCCAACAAGGCGATAGAGAGTCACTTTATGAAGTGTGGGAATGTTATAAGGATTTGCATAGGAGATTCCACGAGTTTGCATATCATTTCATTTATCCACCACTAAGATTCATATAAATAATCATGAAACAAATAACTTTTTTATTGTAATGTGGGCAAAGGTTAAGGCGAGATGTTATTGGGTAATGTAGCATAAAATTCATTAAAGCTAGTGAAGCAAGAAAAACACTTAATGTAATATCAAATGCAAAAACTAACACTCACTCAAAACTAGGTATCATTAACTATGATGAATGTAAAAACTATGTTCATAGCTCAGATTTAAGCCTTCACACCATAAACCATATGAAGCATAACTCACTCATAAAAATTGATTATAAACAATACATTGTAACTATAGGGAATGGCCCTTCAAAAACAACATCTCCCTCATTCACTTCATAATCAAGTCACCTTCTCTCTACAACTTTAGGAAGAAATACTAATCATTAATAACTTTGCAACACAGATGCATTTCCACCTTGATAATTTTATTTAAACATATTTTTATTTCTTTTCTTTTCTTTTTCATTTTTTATTTTTTATATAAAAATTGAAGGAAGCTACATCAATGCTGGAACTCGTTGATAAGAGATCAAATGACATTCCAACAATTATAACCGACCCGCACATGTGCACACCTCCACACTTATTCTTTTATGTTTCCACAAACCTCAACAATCATAATGATCCACTAGTTTTAAGGCTTGTGTAGGAGATTTAGTTAGGTTTAAGGCATGTAATTTGGGTAGCACACAAAGAAAAGGCAAATAAAGGTAAAGGGGGCTTATCAAAAGGAAAAATCATATCGATAGGTAGGTTATTTGGCTAATGTAACTTGTGAAACAAAGAATTCCTATATCATTTTCATGTTAATGCATGTGATAAAAATATGGTCTCAAATAGAAAATGAAAGCAAAGTCAGGATGTACATGTCATGAAAGTCACTCATAAACAAAAGACAATAAGGCTGATATAGATGTGTCAGTCCATAAAGGTTCAAAATCTCACTGGCTTCTGTCTACCCACTAGTCACTACTCTCCTAAAGATAATGTATATTGACCCATTACAGGAGTAAAATGTTTGCTTAATTTTTAAAAACATCTAAGAAAAAAACATATGTAACAAACAAGCTTAAAAACTAAGATCCCTACCCCCACAATTAAAACTTACATTGTCCGCATTGTAACATCAAATGTAAGAAATTGAGCATTTAACAAAAATAATAAATATGAGAAAGTAAATGAAAAGGAACAAACTTCCCTTAGCTTACCTCCCAAGTAACACCTTTGTTTCAGTTTGTTGGCTTGATTTCATGTTGTCCTCATCGGGTGATGCCATTTGCATCTTCAAGCCTTCATAGTACGACTTTAGGTGATGACCATTCACTTTTGATGTCTTTTCTATTTTCAAACTTGATATCTCTACTGCACCAAAACGATAGACATGAGATACCACAAATGAAGCAATCTAGTAGGAATGCAACTTGCTTGTGAATAATTTGAGTCTAAAGTGATAGAGAAGCACTTTCTGACCCACAATGAAGTTTTTCCTTGAGATCATCTTATCATGAAAAGCCTTGGTCTTTTCCTTATATCATCGCATTCTGATAAGAGTCATTATGCATCTCCTCCAGCTCTTGCAATTGTAATTTTCTATGCACTCCTGCATCATCAAAATTCATGTTGCATCACTTTATGGCCCAATATGCCTTATTTTACTATGATAAAATTACTAAGATACTTGAAATTGAGTACCCTACATTGCCAATAAAATAGATTGTGATATTTAAATGTGAATAGTTTGATCCAACTTATAATATTGTAACAAAAGTGCACAACCAATACAATCTAGTTAAAATCAACTAGCGAAGAAGATATAAACAATTTGGATCTTTCGTGTTGGTGATGGAAATGATCTAGGTGTATTATGTTCCTTTTCCTAGCTTACAATGAGGTAAGTTAGATTGGTTGGCCTTTGTCAGGTAAATGTAGGGTGTTTTTGAATTACAAGGAAAAGGATAAAATAAGAGAATTGAAGTGAATATGTTTATGAAATAAATGCATGTGTAACATATGACAAGAATGAACTTTTGAACAATCCAAATAATGAATATGTTGAAATTTCCTATGGAGAGGATGAAGAGTGCGAGAGATCTAAAGAGGAGCCTAAGTTTGATTCTAATTCTTCATAAAAAGAAGATGATGATGATTTTGATTTACAATTAAATAATGATAACAATTAATTTGAGTTTGTAATAGAATATTATATTAATAAATCTATTATTGCATTAACAATATATTGTTTTATATTTAATTTATATTGTTCTATTACTGGAATATTCACTAAAATGTGAATTTCAGTTTTCAAATATGGCACAAAAGAGAAAACAGGAAATGATACGGTCAAGGGTCAGGTTACGATCATTTGGACGAGCCAGTATAGGTCCAGGTGAAGGATCACATTCTGCAGGTGCTACAGAATCAGGTTATGTAAGCCCAACTACTGAACATCTAGAAGAGGCATCACCTTCTCGACCTACAGTCCCTGTATAGTCACCTTTTGTACTTACTGCTACACCATCCATTACCCCTATACCGATAGAGATATCAGGGGTAAATGTTGTGGATGAAGAATGTGGCCTCCAGCCTAGAGCTAAGGGAGTTGATGGAAGAACTTACATCAAAATTGTCAACAATTTGTGAGTGAAATTCTAAAAATTTTGTAATACATGATAACAAAATAGGTTTATATTGAAGTGATAGGTTTTATTTTGAAAATGATCTAAAATAGCTTATATATTAGGTTAGTTCCTTCTGGAATGTGCTTAGAAATATCTCATCTAAGTTCAAGGAAAAGATAGATCTTGAGGGTTATATATAGAAGAATATCTCTCAGGTGACAAAGAATTTATTATCAGGAGTTTGAGTTACAAAAAAAAATATTCTTTAATCTTTTTTCATTTGATCTAATTTTATACATTAATTAGATAAATATTGTAGTTTATAAGTACTTATAGTATGTTTTTTCTATTTTTTAGAAAGAATTTTTTTGGGATCTAAAATTTGATGATGTAATTTATAATGTATGAGAGAGGCGAGCTCGTGCATGTTATAGAGAATTTCTTGGTTCCATACATAAGAATGGTGTACGAGCTCCTTATATATCTAAAAAAATATGAGCTCATTGGTAATAGTATTGCGCATCACCCAAGGATATGTCCATTTCAAAGCGCAATTTTGCAAATAGACATAGAGGACTGGAGGAAGAGAGTTTACCCGTACACACTGGAGTATCTATGAGCCACCAGGAGCGTTTAGAGAAACTTATAAGTATCTAAACTTTATACTTATATTATGATTTTTTTACTTTGATGTATAAAATTTGATTTAAATATAATTTGAAGTAAGAAATTTAGAATGAAAATATATGTGTATTATGGAGAATGATAATGTTATAACTGTCTGGTGCCATTAAGGGCTAAATTTTTTACTTTTTTTTTTCAACAGGGGTAAATATCATAAAAATAGAGCAAAATCTGTCAAAATTTTTGTAAGTTATAGTTCACTTATAACATTTTATTCTGATGTAGGAAAAGTCTATGGGTAGGAAGCCTACACTATGTCAGCTCTTTTTACACACTTACATTAAGAAGTATAATGGTGTGACCTTTATCAATATCTAATGCAAAGAACTTAATGTACATAAAATTTATACTTTAATATTAATTCTTAAAAATTTTCACTTACTACCATAAACCTTTATAATGATAGGACCAAATATAAGAAAGCATTCAACAACAGTCTTAACACTCTAAAACTATTGATGAGACTCAGACATATATTGATGTAGTGGGTGGTAAGGACCGCCATGGAAAAATCTTCGGGTTATGATTATTTGTAAACACATGTTATTCGCAATCCTCCACATCCACTACAGCTAGATCTAGTAGGAGGTCCGCATCAAATGAAAAATTCATTCAACTTGAGAGCACATTAGAGAGGCTAGCAATTTAGTTGCAACAATCAACGGAATACATAACCTAGCTCCATAATAAGATGGATGAGTTGAAGGGGAGGGGTAACATCTTATCGCAGTGGTCAGAGCATCCGCTTAACCAATTGCATAGCTTAGATGGATAAGTGAATGTAGATGTTTTGCTACTATTAAGTAATTTTCTATGAATTCTTAATTTACATTTATTTTCAAGATATTTATTATTGTACATTATAATTTTTATTATATATTAACGATCAGGATAATTTTTAATTTATATTATCAATCAACTTATTGTTTAGAGAAGTTAAATGTAGAAAAAAATCAAAAGATTATTAACAGAAAACTCGACAAGGAAGTGAGAAATGATGGCTAAAATTATCATAGGTAAATTTTCCGACAGAATTACAATATTCCGTCGGTAATTTACCGACGGACTGTTAATTCTATAGGTATATTTCCAACGGAATGATATATTCCATACATAAATTAAAAATGGAATATTGTAATTCTGTCTAGAAATTTACCAACGGAATATTGTAGTTCTATTGAGAAATTTACTGACATAATAAGAATATTCATTAGGTAAATTTACTGACGGGAAACAACTTACGGTCGCTAAATTTACCGATGGAGTTAGAGTGTTCCGTCGCTAAATTTCTCGAAGGAATTACAAAATTTTGTTCCTAAATTTACTGTTAGAATTAAAAGTCTGTTGCTAAATTTGGAATGAATTCGAAATATTCATAGCTAAATTTTACCTACGGTCCGGTTGCTTCTTCGACAACTCTTTTCGTCACCAAAACAATTTGCCGATGAAATTTTTTTATTTTTTGTTGGTAATTTTTGTTGCTAAAACCAATTTTTTTTGTAGTGTATGAACTAATCAACTAAGTCAATCTCATAATAAGAATCTGAAAGAGAGAGAAATCTAATAGTATTAGGCAAATCAAACTTTACTCTTATCACTAATGCTCAAAAAGAGTTTTTTGTCTTTCATATTGATAATAAATCCAACTTTATCTAGGAAATGTCTTTAAAGGATGATGGGAATTCGAGTATCTCCTCCTTCTCTAAAATAACAAAAACTGTAGGAATGGAAAATGTACCAAATTGTATTGCAAGAAAGTAGTAGTGAGTTCAAAGTCACCCATCTCGAGCTTCTTACAAATAAATAAGGGAATGAAGCTAAAGCTTCTTTTTATTAGATAATATCTCCTTCAAAAGTCTAACATAAGAGGGTATTTGTTTCAATGCTTTTGTATAGGAGACACTAATAAAATTTTGATGAAATTTTTAAAATTTTCTAAATTATTTATAAAGGTTATCCTTATTCAATATTTGGGGAAACGACAAAGGTGGCTTATATGTTGCAGGGGGAACATATTAGGTTCTTTATCTTCTCCTCTATTCTTTTTTTTTTTGTAATCCCATTTTCCTCACTAGGTGACTGAACCATTTTAGATTTCTCACTTCCAACCTCTCTCACCTTAGGATCCTGTAACTGCCTACCACACCTCAATTTTATAGCCTTATAATGCTCTCTAGGGTTCTCATGTTGACTAAAAAGTTGACCAAGTGGTCTAAAAGAAGAAGAGCTGGCTTGTTAGACAATTTAGGCTTCTAACATCTTATTATGGGTTGCCTTCATTTTTCTTCCTTAGGTCATTACAAAATTCTCAAGTAAAAACTAAATATACTTTTTAGAAGAAGGAGGGCAAAAGGTCTTTAGCTAAAACTTAGGAGGTCACCTAATATTCTGATAAGGAATATAATTAAATTTATTCCTATATGGGAAATTAAGATAATTTCCCTAACTATGATTATAGGTATTAGAAAATGGACCAATATTTTGGTTGAAGTTATTGATATAATTAGTCTGTTCAATAAATGAATCTAAAAAAAATGATTTCCTTGATTGATAATTAGTGGCTAAATGTCCTTGAGATCTATAGATGTTGCATGAAACATTAGAATTTCAAAAAGAATTCACATTCATAAGATCAAATTTCTAAGTTAAGCATTAACTTTAGTATTAAGAAGACTTATTGGAGTCTTCCTTATAGCTACTCTCTAACTTACTTGAAATCTTCCTTAGAGCTCCTCTCTAAGCTTTGTCCCTATTTATGTATTTGTTTTCCTAGATGTTTTGAAGAATTTCAATAATTCTTTATCAATGTCTCAATTCAAATTTAAAGGGTGAAAATGAAAAAGATTTGAAAAGGAAAGGGTGCCATTACGTTTAGGGTTAACCAACCTTGAAGTGCCCAACCTTTTGAGATTTTTTCAATTTAGTACTAAGCTTTTAAATTTTTCAGTTGAATGACTAAGCTTTTAAAACTATAATAGTTTAGTTCAAAATCTTGGTTATGTTAGTAATTTGTTGTTTCGGCTAACAGAATCCTTGTTGTTCATGACATATAGATGTCTATATGGAAAATTAATGGCCATGGTTAGACTGGATTATAGATATTTTTTTCCGATAAATACTTACTTATTATGAACAATAAAGATTTCATTAAACAAATCAACAAATTAATAACAGAACTAATATTTTGAATTAAAATGTTAAAGTTTTAAAAGGTTAGTAAATTAACTGAAAAATTTTAAAGCATGGACACTGGATTGAAAAAATCCTAAAAATTGAACACTTTAAGATTGCCTATCTCTTTCCTTTATTATGGGTCCACTTTGACATATTAGGTCCTCAAGAGAAAGCATATCGAAAGCAAGTGACTCTAGAAGATACGAGGGAGGAGAGCCATTTTTATAGTAATAGGGGCTAATAGGGGCACAGCCAAAAGTTGGATTCAGTGGGGGAAAACTAGTTTTAACCTTAGCGAGGATAAAATTTTTGATCGCGTGTGAAGGCAGTCGATAAATGAGGATACATGTTCAAAAGCATAAGTGAATGCAATTAACTCATTTTTGTGAGATTTTGACAAAAATATTCAACCGTGCTGGGATGGATCTTGCTGCCTCCTCTTGAGTCCAATGTCTCCATCCTTTATAACGAAGAAAGAAATCGATGGACCTACTTTTGCTTCATTATATTCACTTTATTCATCAGTGATGATTAATGCTTTAAGGTGGCAACCTCAACTTCTTGTTCATATTAGCTTTTAGTAAAGACTAATCCTTAAAACGAAATAATGGCTCGTGTGGTCCAGCGGACCCAGAGTTATTGGATTGTACACGTAAAGAAGGGAACAAAGGAAAGGGAAGTTTATCCTACTGATTTGGAGCGTGTTTGCTTTTTAAATTTTCGATAAAAAAATCACTCTGGCGTACATGGGGATCAGATTGTTGTCCAGCTTTCTAAGGATTCATGTGAGTTACTTTAGGATAAATCTTATATCATTCCATTTGTATCCCTCAAAATCATACCCATACCATATAACTGCTACCCAAATACTATAGATACATCAACATTACATTTAAAGGGAAATCAATTGTAGCAGACTGTAAAGCATTTATTAAAAGTAAAAAATCAAACACCATGATATCACACTTCGCCTAAGTTCGTCTCAGCCAACTAAGAACTTCTAGGAATGTCAATGCTTCTCCCAAAGTGGAATCTCCTAAACCTGGAACTTTCATCATCTTCACCATCATACACCTTCCATTTGTATCCCTCAAAATCATACCGACCCATACCATATAACTGCTACCCAAATACTATAGATAGATCAACATTACATTTAAAGCACCCCATCCGCTGAGGACCCCAAATAGTATTTGGTCTTGGTAAAATCGTTGTTGCTTTAATAACATGTGCAGCCTTCCACTCCCTTAAGCTTTGTCTACTCTGCTGCAGGATATGTTGTGGAGATGAAGAATTTTTTTTTCAAACCACTTGATTCCTATTAACCATAACCCATAAATCACCATCAATGCTTCTTACTGAAACTCCTCCTACAACTTTTTCACCCATCCAAACCATTCTGCTACTGTATTTATCCGCCTCCAACCAACCAACGATAATGCCCAAGATTGTTAAACCAAAATACAAGTTAAAAAAATATGTTGTTCCGTTTCATTATAAATACCACAAACCAGACAAACACTTGAAACAATCAAATTTTTTCATTGCAAATTTACCATACATGGCAGTAGCTCCAAAGCTGCTCTCCAACACATATGCTTGACTTTCTCAAGGATGTTTGCTTTCCAAATCAAGCTCCAAATGTCACCATTAATATTGATGGGTATATTTGGTACTTGAAAAAATCTGTCTGTATCCACTCTTAACAGTATATTGTCCCCGTCTTTCATATTTCCAAGCCCAAACATCACTTTGCTTTTGTAGAGGCAAAGTATTTGTTTAATTAACATTACATCCCATGGCTGAAAAAATTTGTTTATCTGCATGTCATCCCATTTGTTAAGACTTGGTATAATAAAAGAAGAAACTTTGCAATGATCTAAACCTGAAACCACAGGAGATACAACATACGAGTGATCAAGATCAGGCAACCAGGGTTGGTGCCATACCAAAGTATGTTCACCATCTCCAATACGCCTATAGCAATCTTCTATTAATACATTTCGAGCTTTTCAAATGCTGCGCCATATGTAGGAAGGATTATTACCAAGTTTTGCTTCCCAAAATGAAGAATCGTGATAATACTACCCCTTAATTACTCGGGCAGCTATGGAAGAAGGATTTTGTAATAAACGCCATCCCTGCTTAGCCAATAAAGCAAGGTTAAAATCATGTATACTTCTATATGCAAGACCACCCCTCTCCTTCGAAACACACAAAGATTCCCATCTCCTCCATCAGATTCCATTTAATTCCACACCACCCGAGGCCCAATAAAAAGCATTCATCAGAGTTCCAATTTTCCTACAAACATTCAAAGGAAGTAGAAACAAGGACATTAAATAATAAGGATGTCTTTGCCTGCTCTTGAGAGAACTTTCGATTTCCATCCTACTAGTCTTTTAGCTACTATATCCATAATAAACTGGAACACTTGCTGCTTATCCCTTCCAATAACTTTTGGCATCCCCAAGTAAGAGTTTTGTTGAAGCACTTTCTTAACACCCAAATTCTGGCAAATAAGTTATCTTCCTACAAAATTAACATTAGGACTAAAAGAAATTGCTGACTTTGTCAAATTAATACTTTGTCCAGAAGTATCTTCATATATCCTAAAACACTGTTTCAAATTTGTTGCTTCAAAAATAGAGGCTTGCATAAAAAATAAACTATTGTCTGCAAATAATAAGTGTGATACAGATAAACCTCCTGGGCTAAGTTTTATTCTATGTAACAAATCCTGAGCCACATATCTCGATAAGATAGCAGATAGTCCCTCTGCACAAATAATAAATATGTACAGAGAGAGAGGATCACCTTGTCTCAAACCACATGATGGAACAATTGGCCCCAATTCCTATCCATTATGTGCAATATAATAAACCACTGATGAAACCACCTTCATAATCTTCTGTATCCACTAGGATGCAAACCCCAACTTCTCCATCATAACCTTCAGAAATCCCCATTCCTTATGATCATACACTTTTGTCACATCCGTTTTGATTGCCATATACCCATTCTGTAATTGTGTTTTCCGTTTCATTACATGAAAACACTCATAGGTAGTAATAATACAATTAGTAATTAATCTGTTCGAAATGAACGCACTTTGTGTTTCAGAAATAATGGAATCCAGCAGGCATTTCAACCTATTTGCCATCATTTTACAAATCAATCTATCTATAACATTTGTCAAAGATATTGGTCGTAAATCGAAAACCACTTCAGGATTACTCTTCTTAGGTAACAGAATGATATTTGTTCGATTTTTACCAGGTAAACCAGTATGATTACGAAGGAAATCGAAACAAGCTGTACATATCTAATGCTTAACTATTGACCAATGCATCTTTAAAAAACTTGGATTAAAACCATCTAATCCAAGAGATTTATCTGAATGCATTGAAAATAAAGCCACTTTCACATCCTCCTCCGTATAAGGTGCAAGAAACATATCATTCTGCTCATCGGTTACCTTTGCATTTACCCACCTCAAAATCGAATCAACATTCCCCATACTAGAAGTAAACAAATTTTGATAAAATTGAGGGAAAATTGCTTCCATACTCGAATTCCAATTTTTCCAAACTCCCATATCATCCTTCAGTCGATCGATTTTATTCTTCCATTTTTTATGTGCTACTATGACATGGAAAAACCTAGTGTTAGCATCACCATTCTTAAGCCATACCTGCTTTGCACGTTGACTTCAATATAGTTCCTGTTGTGCCAACAAAGCTGCATATTTTTCCTCCACATTCTTCAATTCTACATTTTCGTCAGACAAAGCATGTCTATGTAAAAACAATAAACATTCTCTGCATTCCTTCAGAGTTCGTTCAAAGTTCTGATGAAACATTGCTGCCCATCTTGAAATAGATGTTGCATAGAATTGTAACTGATCTTCCATTGCTAAATGAGATCTACTAATCCAACAATCACACACTACATCCTTACAATCCACCTCTATACTCCAAGAATTTATATACTTAAACTTTCTTGCTACATAACGTGGTTCATCAATTCCCAATGATAAGAATGGTGGTTTATGCTCAGACTGAATTGATTCTAACACTTATAAAATCGTATTAGGAAATCGTTCTAACCACTCCCCAGTCGTCACAGCTCGATCCAACCTTTTCTTCGTATCATTTGTTCTCCGATTCGACCATGTAAACCGAGCCCCATGGTACCTAATATCAAAGATTACAATTATCTAGGGTATGTCAAAATCCTTCCAAAGCCCATCGTGGATGTGGTGTTCTACTTTCCTTCTCAGAGTTGTACATAGGTCATTAAAATCTCCTATTACAACCTAAGGTAAATTGGATTTAGATGCTAAAGAAAGTAATAAAGCCCAACTCCGTCTTCTATTTTGCAAGCCCGGAACACCATAAAACCCGTTAATCTCCACCAAAGCCCTGAGCCTATTCGACATCGGACATCTACATACCTGGTTGAATAACTAATAAGACTCACATTATGCAACCCTTTCTAAAATAAAGCAACCCCACCACTCAATCCAATTGGATCCATAACAAAAGAACAAGTATAGCCTAATTTATCTCTTATTTTAAAAACTTTGTCTTTCATAATCATAGTTTCAATTAGAAAAACAAATGTGGGTTTCTTAACATTTATTAGGTCCCTAAGGGCCTGAACTGTCCGTTGGTTCCCAAGCCCCTAACAGTTCCAACATAATGTACTCATAGCTCTAGATGGGCCTGGAAACCAGAACCCACCCCATCCTCGTTTTTTGAATTAGTTTCCAAAGAGTCAGGCACAACATCCTCCTCATATCCATTGTCAACATAATCCATATCCTTCCGCCTTCTTTTTGATTCAAGAATTAATCTACTGACTTCATTAACTTCCATGATAGGGTTTATTGCAAGAGTAGTTCCCACTATTTTTTGAATGCCTCCATCTTGATCCTTTCTATCCAGATTAACCACCTCCTTCCCTTTCGCATTTTGAAACCAAAAAGATTCTCCTACACCCGCAACCACCATATCGTTCATCACTCTAATCCGATCACCATGTGCCATAGTCATGAAGCTCGAGTTACCACCCTCCTTAGCAGTAGCATTATCATTTTTTGTGAGGGACGCCTTACTTCATCTTTAGATCGCAACCATCTTTCACCAATTCGGTTTGACCTTCTAGTTAGGGCTCTCAACCAAGTTTAGTAAGAGAATAACTCACGTGGAGTTTTAAGAAGATCATACAATTTGGAACAAGACCTATCGGAATGTCCTAAAATTTGACAGAAGTAACAAAATTGAGTAATTTGCTCTTACTTAAAATCTGCCCATAACCAATCAACTCCAGGTTTCGATAATTGCATTCTCCGTTTGATTGGAATACAAACTCTTACCCTCATGTATTCCGCCCATAAATCAGAATAATTTCTTGGATCAGACTCCAAGTATGCACCAATATAATTGCCTACATCCATCACCACATTTTCTGACATAAAAGCATTCTTCAGATTATGTACCTAAACCCATAGTTTAACAGAGGTGATCTGCACTTCTTTCGAATTTTCACCAGACGGTAATTCCTTAACCATCACCAAGTTTTGTGAAAAGCTCCATAGGCCTCCTTGCCTAGCACGTTCCACATCAAGTTCATGAAAAAATTGAAAAACAAATATGTTATTACCTAACTCCTTAGTAACAACCCCCTTAACAGATCTCCATACGCTAACCATAGTTTGCTTAAAAGCTGGAACATTAATGGGTCTATCTGTGATAATAAGACTAACCACAAAATGTTTCCATTCCGTAATATTACAAGCAAAAAGATTTTGACCATTGTCACAAACTTGTATATGACCATCCATTTCCTATAATTCCAGTTGTTCATTGATCTGAGGAATCAGCACATCAGCATCAACAAGATCACCCATAGCTTCACAAAAGAGAGAAAAAGAAACATAACTGAGGATAATTAGAAAAGATGCAAAAAAGAAAAGAAAATATAGATAGAAAGAAAGAGACTTAGATGAAATAAGGGAAAGAAATATGACAAGAGAAAAGTTACGTCAAAATGAGAAACTTCTTAAAGAACAAGATGACAAAACTCTTGGCATAGACAACAAGAGAGAACCTTGGTTATGTTACAATAATAATGTTTACATAATAAAGATGCTTGGAGTTCATGAGAATATTAAATCTTTAAGTCTCTTTTGTTCCTTGTGCCTTTAATTTTTATCTTTGAGATAGTAAGTTGGGCATGTTAGAACAAGTAATTAATCGTCAAAGTTATCGTGTTTCAAGTTGGACCCTATCCTATGTCTGACGTCCTTTTGGTAATCTTGCATAGCTCATTATGGAAAGAGTGGTGGTTCTAATTCCCAATGTTGTCAAATGTATTTTCCACTAAAAGGGCAAACAATATTCTTTTTGAAAATTCTTATTCCCAAATTCAGTGTACACTTCCTTAAATACCAGAATATGTTGGTTCCACAAAGAAAAAGGACTAATTCTTCTAGTTTATTCTTTTTCAAATTCAAGAAAAAAAACTATTCTTATTCAATATAAACTTTCAATCTTTTAAACAATTTATATGAAAATTTATAAAACATTTATTACTAAATATCAAATTTTTTAAAAATGAATAATTGAACAATGAAGAAATTTGATTAGAATTTATTACAATAATATTTACTAGGTCAAACAGATAAATTTTAGTTTTAAAAAGTAAAATTTGTTATTTAAAAATATTAACATTTATAAAAAATTTATTTATTAAGCAATAAAATTTTCAATTCCTAAATCTTGGAATTAAAAAAAAACTTAAAGTTCAATATATATTTATTATTTTAATAACTTTCAATTTTAGAATTTAAAATTTAAATAAATATATAAAATTATTTTAATAATTAAATTATAATAATAAAATCAAATAATAATTATATTAATATGATGAAAATTTAAAAATTAAAATCACTTTTTAAAGAATTTTATAAATCATGAAAGATAACATAAATAATGAACATGAAATTGAATTGAAAGAAACATATTTTTATCTAAATTTGAAAACAAAAATTTAAAATAAAAGTAGAATCAAGTATATTTTAAGTGAATGAAAATTTATAAGAGTTAATTATACTAAAACCTACATGAATAAGATGACCTTGTTGCAATTTGTGATGCAATCATATAGACAAAAAAGCTCCAACTTCTCTCTTTGTTTCCTTTTACGAGTCTATGATTCACTTCCTAGCTAATTCCTTCAATATTCTAAGCAATCTTTGTAGCCATATTCATTGCTCCTCTTTTTTATTCCTAGTTTACTGTCTTCTCATCCTCCTCTATGTTGGGTTTCCACGATGGCTTCTTCGAACTTATAGTCCTTGACTATTCCTTAACTTTGACTTTTCCATAAAAGAAATTTTTTTTAAAATTTTAACAGCCCATTCTCTTACCATCTTACTTATTTTAGCTTCGCTATAGTTTCTTACTTCCTTTTCTTCCTCTGCAATTGCTATTGCTCATTCTCCTAAGGGTCCTTCTTCTTCAAACCTCCCTTTACTAGAAGCTGGCAAGACTATCCTCCTTAGCTTTTAACTAATCTACTTTGATAATGTTCCAAGCCTCCCTCTTTTGGATGCAAGCAAGTCTATAACTTCTAACCCAAACCAAACCTATGGGACTTAAGGTTGCTAACTTCTTTCAAGAATGACAAATAGTACCTACACACTACGTGGAAATCGGTAGTGGAAATCCCTTCCCTATGGAAAAGCTAACTTTCCTACCTCCCTCAATTACCCAATCATATCTATAACCTCTATAATCTAAAACTATAATCCATTAGCAATTTCCTCTTCAAATGTTCCTATTCTAGTTCCCTTTGATTGAGCATCCAACAGACTTGTAATCACTACTGTCGAAAAATTAATTGGAAAAGGATCAATTAATAAGGAATTTCTTTTTACCAACTCCCTTCGAATGATCACTCTTTTCTTCAAGGTTGCTTTTGGTTATACAATTTGAAGGCAAATAAATACAATTATTTTTATAAATATAATAGGAAATTCATATCTTCGCTTAATTTATCATGAATAAGAGAACTAGCTTTAACTAGATGCTAGGGATTAAAGATTCCTCAAGACTGTGTTGTAGATGGAAGAAGGCATTTGAGGCTTATTTAAGTATCATGGAATGTCCTTTACTTCTGCTTCTAGATTTGGCCTTTAGCTCCCAGTACCTAGTTAAGCTCTAGGTGTAGCATATATGACTAATGCTCTTACTTCTTAATTTAATATAAGAGCTAGTAAATCAATTATTTTGATTCCTTGTTTAGATGTTTCTATAAGCTTTTGTTCCTTTCCTTTTAGAATTTAATATATTATTTAATTTCCAAAAAATCCTACATAATTTGAATTTACTTAGTAAAAAAATTAGTCTGATAATTGATTAAATTTATCGTTTAATATTTTATCAGTAAAAAAAAATCTAAACAAATACTTTTGAATAATATTTAAATTTTATATTAATTTAGATCATTACTATCATGATTTTATAAAATTATATAAGGAAGATTGATAGGTGTAAATTATATTATGCTTTGACAAATGTTTAAGGGTACTTTTGAGTATTTCCTAGATGACTATCATGTATATAGACTTAGAATTGTGCTATTATTAGTTTTGCTTATATTCTAAGTGTTTGTATAGTTTTGAACATGATTTGGATCTTAATTTTATGTTTCAAGAGGTGTTTGATGTGTGTTTAAGTGTATAGAAATAGGAAATTGAAGAAAAGAGAAGAATTGGATGTGTGGAAGCTGGTCTTGGTCGTTACAGAGAGCGCAGACAACAATTTCAGCGAATTTCAACTTTTCCAGCACATAAATCATTTTGTAATTTTAACATTTTGGGGCTATTTTTGGAACCAAATTAAGTAGGTAAACCCTAGAAAGAACCCTAGAAGCCTCAAGAAATATTTGAGAACATAAAACACTAAAAAAAGAGTAGCCACCATCTTGCATTCTTGGATCAAAGAAGGAGCATCAGGAGAGCATTGGAGATTTCCAGATTTTAGGTTCAAGTTCCAAATGAAGTTCTCCTTTCTCTCTTTTTGTTATTTTCATTAAACTTGATGTGTGAATTGACTGATGACATTCTTCACATTTATTATGTTCTAAATTTCCAGATTAGGGTTTGTTCCTGAATTATTTTGTTACTTTAATTTCAATTGATTCAATCCAATTTCTATATTGTGTTGCTGGTGTATACTTTGGAAAAATAATTGAGTTGCACAATAAGAGTTGATAGATTAATATGTCATACAATTAGCAAATCAAATATCATTTAGAGAGAGATCTTGTATGATAACTTGATTATTTGATAAATAAATTCCAAACTAATTGAAATTGTTAGGGAAAGAGTTGGGAATTGAGAGATTGCAATTCTAGAATTTTCAGATTCAATTAGGGTTATTTGATTAGGTCTTAAGAAAGAGTAGTCAATCCCTTAGAAGATCTAGAATCAACGCATAATTAAAGAACAAAATAACTATAGAATAAATCCTAAGCTTCATCCTTGATTTTCCTCACATATTTGTGATAGCTCATTTCTTATTTGACTATTTGCTTGATTTAATTTTCTATTATTATTTTATTAAAATAATCTTTTATCTGCTTAGGTAAACTTAGGTTCATTTAGTTTTAGCTAATTCCTCGTGGGATTGAAACCTCAATTACTATAAGTTTATGATCCGTATACTTGCGGAATATTGAGAGTTTTATATTAGGTAAAACTTACTCAACAAGTTTTTGACGTCGTTGCTAGGGAACTAGTTTAAAACTTTTTAAATCCCTTTTTTTTAAGGAATTATTTCCCTTTCTTTTCATTTTGGTACCCAATCACACGAAATTAAAATAAAACAGAGAAGAGAGTTTAGGTGTAAAGTAGAAGACACATCAACTTGGAAATCACAAGGCAACAATGAGGAACCCTATAAGTTAAACCTCAAAAAGAAATACAAAGAACTATGGTGGATGAAATACATAACAGTGAGCAAAAGACCCTTGTGCTTTTCATCAAGGAATTTCACGACCACCAGTGCAAGCGATGCACAATTTGTTTGGAGAGATGACGAATAATAACTATTTTATACATCGGAATGAAGTAGAAAGCAGTCAACCTTCTGAGATCCAAAAGGAATGTTTGCTGTGGATTTAATGACAACATTGTAGGATAAGATTAGCAACCTCACCAAGCAACTAGACAATATGAAATCCCCTCTTTCTCTCCAATCAAAAAAATTAAGCAAAGATACAAACTATGTGGATGAGGGAGTCATATCACAGTTGATTGCTTCCTAGTGGAAGGCAACAATGTGGCATAATTGAACTTCAATGAAGCACAATTTGGTCGAGGAAGTATTCATCCTTATTTGAACACGTACAATTTAGGCTGGTAGAACCACCCAGATTTCTATTGTTCTGACAATGCAAGGACTCCCATGGGACATCAAGACGTATTAGGATTTTAGCAAGATGGGTCCAGTTCATAAGATTCTAAATTGGACAAGCTCATGAACATGGAAGAGGCCAAGAAAAGATTAGAAGGGAAGTTTGAACAAGTAACAGAAAATCATGTTTCCCCCACACTTAGCTTTTGATTGTCCTCAGGCAAAACATCAAAATTAAGCTCATTGACCTAAAAACATTTACTCAATTCTCTTATATTCCAAAAATATATAATTATGAACAAAGATAAACGACTTAAAAAAAATCATAGCAAGTACTTAACATTCCAAGCTTTTCCTTATGATCAATCAAAATTTAATACCTTTAAAAACTGAGCAATCTAATGGTATACTTGGAAAATGTGTTTAAATAAGAAACATTGATAGGTACACTCAACATTATTCATAATCATAACATTCCATAACTTTGCATATCATTTCATTTCTCCACCACTAAGGTTCACATGCAAAATCATGGATCAAAGGACTTTTCAAGGTTATAATGTGGGCTAAGGTAAGGTGAGATGTATTTGGGTAAAATAGCATGAAAGCTATCAAAGCTAGTGAAACAAAAGTAACACTCAATGAGGTTTCAAGTGCACAAGTTAACATTCATACAAAACTTTGTACCAGCAGCTATGATGAATGCAACAATTATATTTCACAACTCAATTCAGCTCTCACACACAAACCATATGAAGCATAACGAATCAAAATGGATCACTCATAGAGATTGGTGATAACACTATATTGAAACTATAATGAGTGAACCTTCCAAGATAACACCTACCTCATATTCAACATACTTAAGTAACTTATTCAAGACAACTTTAGGAGTAAAGACTAATCATAAACAAATTTTCAACATATATGTACTTCCTCCTTGCTATATTTATTTAAACATTTTTTCTTCTTCTTTTTCATTATTTTTTTATTTCTTTTTCTTTATTTTGCTTCTCTCTTTTTTAATGAAAATAAAAAAAACTACGTTCATATGGGAGTTCAAATGATATGACATAAAATAGCATCCCAACATTATAACTAACCCACACATACGTACACCCCCGCACTTATACTTTTGTACATCCACAAACTCATCAATCAACAAATGCTTTACTAGCTTTAAGGATTAGTTGAGATATTTGATTAGGTTTAAAGCATGTAATATGGCTAATATACAAAGAAAAGGCAAATAAAGCTCAAGGGGGCATAACAAAGGAAAAATCATGTCAATAGGGTTGGCTATTTGGCTAATGTATTTCGAATAAATAAAGAATGCCTAATTATTTTCATGTTAATTATGATAAAAATGTGGTCTCGAGTAGAAAATCAAGGCAAAGTTAGGATGTACATGTCATGAAGGTCACATATAAACAAAGATAATGAGACTGATATGGATGTGTTAGTCTAATAAGACTCAAAATCTCACCGACTTTGTTTACCACTAGTCATTACTCTTCTAAATATAATGTACATCGACCAATCACAAAAGTAAAAGTACATGCTCAAGTTACCATGAAAATCTCTAGTCAATTCATTCTCTAATCATAACTATATAATCCTAAAAGCAATTGAAAAATGAGAAAATGTTTCATTGTTTGTTTTATTCTCTCTCTCATTTTGATAGAAAACTTAATACAAGGAAGAAACAAACCAACATAGAAACACATATGCACATCTAACTAGTGCGGAAAAGTAAAGTAAAGGAAATTTAGTTCCTTTGGGTTACCTCCCAAAAAGTGCCTTTATTTAGGGTCGTTGGCTTGACTCCATATTATCTCCTCACGTGAAGAAATTTATATCTTCTAGTATCACAATTTGGATGCCTACCACGTGAGGTTGCTCAAGATAGGGTCTTGGTTGATAATCTTTCATATTCAGTATATGCCCTATCTTCAGACTTCTAATCTCTACTGAGTCCATACACTTTGGAAAGATTTTGAATATCTCTTCACCTTTTTCTTCTTCGATCAATTTCTCTAATCTGCTACGTAAAGGTGAAGAATTAGTATTAACAATAACTATGCACTCAGTATTTACTTCCGAGCTAATTGATATTTTGTTTTCTGCTTCAAGCTCCTTCTCCATGTCTTCAACACAAGCAATTCCTTGAGTAGTCCACTCAAGATTATAAAACTCCTCTTCACTCTGTAAGGCCTCTACCCTAACTTCCCTTGGGTACACCTCAAGTTGAGATAGTTGCGTTTCTTCGCCTTGTGATGCTAGGCAGTCGAGAGCTTTCGTTAACTGACCCATCTGGCTTACCAAGTTCTGGATACTATAACTTGTTTCTTACTGGAATTGCATCTCTTCCTGTTGTAATCGCAAAGTATTAGCAACAAAAACATTAACTAATTCCTTCAAATAAGTAACTGATTTTTATTAGTTTTCTAAATATTGGACGCTAGACCCTGTATCTTATGAAAATTTCCTTACATCCTATTGTAACTCCTACACACTCTGTTGAAGTTGAATATTGTTAGCAGTCATAATATTAAGAAAATGTTCTAGAGATGTACCTATGTCGTGATAAGAAGCTTTTGGTCTATACGGGAGTTGTTGTGTGTCTAGCATACTATCATGGAAGTAATTTTGCTAGTTTTCCCATCCATAACTATAGTTTGTATGATCATTCCAAACATGGTTATAGGATTGAGAATATGAGTTATAAAAGAAATTACTTTCATCCATGAAGCAAACTAATCCGCGGTTTTTCTTTCGATCTTACCCGTGG
>JAOTAW010000005.1:20875838-20886068 GCA_025629945.1 Erythroxylum savannarum | reverse complement strand
AAGGTGAACGAATTAAAAACACAGGGGCTAAGATGAATAATCAAGTATATCACAGGAGCTGTTTTATGTGATTTACCGAATTGTTTGTACTGAATTTTAGCACAACAATGGTTCTCACTTCGTGATTACTTAGTGATACTTATCTGGAAGCAAAAACTTGTGTTTATGCTATACTCCATTTGTATTCTTGTAAGGAATTGGTTTAAAGCTTTGCGATAAACTAAAAAAGATTTAAGGAAAAAAAAGAAGCAGGTGATTAACAGAATGCCAGAAAAGAGAAAAAAAGAAATTTAAAACAATTAAATAGGTTTTATTTACAGAATGAGAGCAAGGAAATTTTAAAAAAAAGCCACAATAAGAAGATATTAAAATCTAAAAGTTACGTTTTAAAATGTTTAACCTTTAATTATTTATTCCTTAATAAACTAAGATGTAATTTAATTTGAGTATTGTTATTCCATTTGTATTAAATTTTGAAAAGTAATTTACGGTAAAATTTAAAAATAGTTAGTTGATTATTCGAATATTAAAGAAACTTAGAATTGTAATTCTTAATGTAAATGAAAACTTTGGTGTTAAGGAAACTAAAATAAAAAATGGAAAGACACGACGTTTTCGATACAGCATCAGATTAAATTTAACGCCACAAATATTCATTGATTTGTGGAATTCATCCTAATTGAACTAAATATTTCATTGATTCTCCCTTCTCTTGTTTCGGATTTCACTGACAATGGGCGGAGGAAGCATGAGGGTGATTGGAGCTAAGGCAGCCGGTATCGGAATCGGAATCGTAAGCCCTGGTCTCCGCGGGGCCTTCTCATCCTCCACCTCGTCGGCCGAGCACTCAGTCCGCAACGCCTCTCGTCTTGTTTCGCCGACGATTGTTTCCCAAGGCATCGTGAAGCAGTCCGCTGTTGCTGACGTGCCGGTGCAGAAGCCGTCTTGGGAGCTGGATGAGTGGGAGTTCGCCGGCGGTCAGGAGGAGGAGGAGGAGTTGCACCGGGTCGTGTTTGGCGGAGCCCCGAGTCTTGATGAGGCCAAAGCTGCTACTACTGAGCTTAAAGATGCTCTTGAAAGGTACTCTCTATTAACCATTTCACATAGATTCCTTTAAAGTTTTTGTGGGTGTTGTTTGTAATTTTGTATAGTTGTTTACCTTGAAATTTCATGTGATTGTCGCACAATTTTATGTTAGATTTGTCAATTTTCTTGTTTTTTTTTTTTCTGTTGTGATACTTTGTACTGGATGCGTACAAAGAGAGATAAATAAGGAATAAAAGATACGGGGAAATCACCAGAGAATTTTAGAAGGAAGGGAAATAACAACTTCGGTTATACTTGTCTCATTTCTAGCGGTTAAATATACGTAAGAAAAAGCTAAAATAGGTGCTAGATCTTGGATAGTTGCTGTGTGGATTTATTTAAACGGTGCATCGGAATCATTATGCCTTAACAATGTCGCTCATTGTATGCTTTTTTAATTCTTTCAAAGCTCACGCAGTTTACTCGTCTTCTTCGTTAGTCACTGCAACAATCCCCTCCCTCTTCAGTTCCGTGTCCACTAAGTCAACCTTTGGAAAATCGTTTCTGGAGTTCAAAGAGATATTCCCAAGAAGCATTCTCGCTTCGGCCATCTGACCATTGAATTAACAGCTGTGTTGCTGAACGATTGTTTATCTTGATCATTCTCCTCCCTAACACCACTACTAGAACATGCTCTTTAGTGGTGAGCACTTCGGGTAATGCCGTAGAAGTTCTTCCTTGTCCCATTTTGGGCCTTCTTAAGTTGTGACACATGAAAAACTGGATGAATAGAATTCCTGTAGGCAGCTCCAATTTATAAGCTACATTTCCCACACGTTTCAGAATCTTGTAAGGGTTGCGGTACAGTGGTGACAATTTATGGTTGCCCCTCCTTTGAAGGGAATGTTGTTTATACAGTAGTAGCTTCAATAAAATTAAGTCATCCACCTTGAATTCTTGTTTTGACCTTTTTGAATCTGCCTGTTGCTTCATTCTATTATGTGCTCTCTGTTGCTTAAACCTTGTTATCTCCGACATCGCTTCTCTATTCCTAAGAGCTTGATCTACTTTTGCTATCTTCGAATCACCAATGGGGTATGGAGTGTAAATAGGTGGAGGATACCTATATAGAACTTCGAAAGGTGTTGCGTTGATAATTGAGTGATATGTTATATTATACCACCATTCAGCCACTCACTCCACCTATGGGGTGTTTCTCTGCAGAAACATCTCTGATAAGTCTCCAAGATTTTGTTGATTGCCTTCGTTTGTGGATGCTAAGTTGTTGAGTATTTCAAGCTAACTCCTTGCAATCTAAATAATTCTTGCCAAAATTTGCTAAAAAACGTGGGGTCTCCATCAATGATGATAGTTTCAAGCATTCCATGCAACTTGAAAATGCAATTAAGGAATAATTTCGCGATGTCCCTTGCTGAATATGGATGTTTTATAGGAATGAAGTGTGCATACTTAGTGAATCAATCAACCACCACTATTATCACGGAATTTCCCTTGGATGTCGGCAGCCCTTTGATAAAATCCAAGCTTAGTTCCCTCCAATTTCATTCTAGGATTTTAAGTGGTCGCAGATTTATCATACTTGTTCTTTTGGCAGATTATGCATTTCTTAATGTAATTTATATCCCTTGCTAAGCCTTTCCAATGGAACAAATTTTGTAGTTTCCCCCATATTGTTTCATCATGACTCAACTAGATTAATTGTTTCCAGAGTGTGATGTTTGCAGCTATCAGCAGCCTGCCCTTTCAACGTAATATCCCATTTTTCCATTCATTATCAGCAGCCTGCCCTTTCAACATAATATCCCATTTTTCCATTCATATACGCTAGAGGCAATTTCCCCTGACATTAATTTCTTTATCAAGTCATGTACAGTGTGATCCTTTTATTAATTTTTTTAATTTCTTCCACCAATTCTCCATGTATCTGTGAAACTGACATCCCTAATAATTTTGAACTAGTGAAACTTGATAGAGCATCTACCACCCTGTTCTCCTTCCCATTGCGATATTGAACTTTGAAATCATACCCCAGAAGCTTTGGAAGCCACGACTGTCAGAATGGTGTCAATAATCATTGCTCCAATAGATACTTCAAACTTTTGTGGTCTATTCTCATAATGAAAGGTTTGATACTGAGGTAGTGATGCCATTGTTTAATTGCTTTGATTACGGCTAAAACTCTTTTTAATATGTTGATAGCCCTTGATGTCTTGGAGCTAATGTCTTGCTTAGCTATATGATGGGATGATCTCCTTGCTGTAATACCGCTCCAATGCTCAACCCGCTGGCATCTGCTTTCACAGCAAAGGGTTTTGAGAAATCAAGGAGCACTAACACTGGTGCTATCATGATTGCTCTCTTCATTTTTTCAAATGCTTCCTTCTCATCTTATTGCCAGCACCACTATAAGAAATTATCTTTCTTTAGTAATTCAGTTAAGGGTCTAACGGTGAGTCCATACCCTTTAATAGATTGTCTGTAATATCCAATGATTCCTAGGAAGCACATCAATTCTTTAAGATTCTTCGGTTCTAGCTAATCTTCAATCGTTTTTACCTTCCTTACATCTGTAGCCACTACTTTCTCTGAAATTTTGTATCCCATTCCCAGATATTTAACCTGTCTTGCTCCAAACACACACTTGCTTCCACATAAATATAATTGGTTGGCTTTCAGAGTTTTCATTGTCATAATAAGGTGTTCCACATGTGACAGTAATGATTTATTGTAAATTAAAATGTCATCAAAAAACACCTGGATGAAGCATCGGAGATATGGTTCAAACAGTTCGTTCATCCACGTTTGAAACGTGGATGGTGCATTGGTCAAGTTGAATGGCATAACAAGGAATTCATAGTGCCTTTTGTGCATCTTGAACGCTATTTACGGAATATCTTCAGGTTGTATTCGGATCTGGTGATAACCCAAGCGTAAATCTAGTTTTGTAAACCAGCTAGCCTATGTAGTTCATCTAATAATTCTTTGACTAAGGGAATAGGAACTTTATCTTTGTTCGTGTGTTTTCTGAGTTCACGGTAGTCCACAAATATTCGCTATGACCTATCGTTCTTCTTGATGATGACTACTGGTGATGCATACAGTACATAGCCGTGTCTAATGAGGCCTTGATTCATTAGTTCTCTTACTGATTGTTTGATGATGTCCTTTTGAGCTCCCGAGTACTTGTATGGTCTGATGTTAATGGCTTCCACTCTATCTTTTAAATGGATCTGATGATTATGTTTCCTATCAGGCGGTATTTGGGTTGGTTCTCTGAATATCATGGCAAACTCTGACAGAACCTCCTTGATTTCGTTTAGGGCACTCCATTGATCCTCCTTTACTCCAAGTTGTTGTAGTTGGGATTCAATCGGAAACAGTCAGTTGCCTCATGAAAAGTTGCCCTTCCTTTGAGCGTTGAAGTGTTTTGTGAAAATCTTTGCCTGATACTACCCTAGATCTTCCATTCTAATTTCCATTTAATCTAACTACTCGTCCCTCCTAGTTGAAGGTCATGGTCCTCTTCTTAAAATTACACAAAACGTCGTTCAATCCTACCAACCATTGTACTCCGAGCACTACATCACAACCTCCTAGTGATAATACCTGTGGATCCATGGTGAATTGGAGTTCTTGCATAGTCCACGTAAAATTCATGCAACATTGCTTACATACCAATTGCAACCCTCCAGCTACTGTAATGTGTAGTGATTCGATTTTCCCAACGTCACAGTTGCCTTTCTTTGCGATTGAAATATCAACAAAATTGTGGCTGCTTCCATTATCTATGAAGATGTGAATCATCTCCTCTGATGCATTCCCCCTGTCCTCATTTGCTTAAAGTCCCACTTGACTGTTAATCCCATCGGACACGTTTGGGAAATCAACTTCCAATTGTTCTTCCTTGAGTCCATCATTATCTCCCTCAGTTACAACTTTTGTAGGATCTTCATCTTCAACGACCATGTGTAATTGTAATTGCCTCTTTTCACATTTATGGTCGTCTGGACTATATTTTTCATCACACAAAAAACAGAGCCCTCTTTCCCTTTTTTCATCTAATTCTTTGCTAATGATGTGTTTTGGAGTTTTGAACGTTCTTGCTGCTACTGAACGTGTTGGAGCTATTGGGGTGGGGAGTATTTCGTTTGATGTTAAGCTCCTGTTTACATTCATTGTTTGCTACATCTTCAGATCTGGGTTGTGACTTCCCCCAATGTTTACACTTCTCAATGTGTTAACTCTGAGAAAAGATGTACTCCCTTTCGCCATCCCTTTCACCATACCATCATAACCGCCTTTTGCTTCTGTGCCAACATATAAGCATGATGTAGAGACGATGACTCATGTAACCTTACTGTAATTTCGATTATTAGTTTGGGGCCCTTAAGGAAGAATTCTATTAAGTATTCTTCAGACAATGATAGTTGGTTAGAATAATGATTGAATTTGGCGCAATATTCCAGCACCGAGTCTTCGTGTGTTTCGGAGTAACCAGAATAGCTACTCCAGACTCCACCCCCTGTCGTTGCATGAATTGTGTGAAGATGGATTTAAGCTCCAACATGTCCTTCTCATACTTATATGCTCTGTTATGAGACTCTAACAATAGTTTCTCATTCTTGGTTTGCACCTCCATCAAACTCTTAACGTTGTTTTCGATCCTACATAACTCAACTCCCCTTGTACCTTCCGGCATTGATATCTTTCCCAGAATTGACTGATACCAATTGCTGTGATACTTTGTATTGGATGCATGAACATTTGAACAAGAGAGAGAAATAAGGAATAAAAGATATGGGGAAGTCACGAGAGAATTTTAGAAGGAAGGGAAATAACTACTTTTGTTATACTTGTTTCATTTCTGGCCGTTGTTATAACTTTTAAATATACGTAAGAAGAAAGCTAAACTAGGCTCTATTCTTGGATAGTTGCTGTGTGGATTTATTTAAACTGTGCATCGGAATCATTATTTCTTAAACAATGTCGCTCATCGTATGCTTCTTTAATTCATTTAAAGTTTCCGCGGTGTACTCATCTTCTTTGTTAACCTCTGCGACATTTTCTTTTGTGTTTGTAGCAGTATTGAGTTCTAGGGTTTGTGGATTTAGTTGAGACTGCATTGAGAATCTGTATTCTTTAGCGAAGGTGTAATGGATATGATTGAATGGCTGACGAGTTTGATGGTAATCCAATGTTTGATTGTGGGCATCCTATGGAATTATCTCTCTATTAATCATGATCTTTTCTTTCCTTTGTTTAAGTATGGAATTGCCATAATTTTTTAAAGATGGAGTGGTTTCTGGTCTTGGTATGGAATTTTATTGTCATGTTCATGACAAATTCTTACGGATATTGTGTCCAAGGCTAAAGGTACGGATCCATTTTCAATAAACTCTTAAAGTTTTGATGTTAATAAGTTAACCTGTGCGTCAACATTTGTTTGTAAATAGCCCTTATTTGGATGGAACTTAAAGAGTAGTGTTATAATTAATGACTTCTCGTGAGATTTTTTTTTAATTCCAAACAAAAATCATTAGGGCATTACTAAGTTTTAATGTCTGGGGGTTTATTATTGAGTTTTAATATGTCAAGGACTAATTTGAGAATATTTAATAATGGTAAGGTCTAATATGTTAACGTCAGAACATTAAGGGCTTATTGTTGAAAATTGGAAATTTTAAGGACTTTTAAGTAAATTTTACCTTTTGTGCAATTTTGGGGTTTTCTTTTTCTGTCTTTTGGGAGCTTCTTCATTTTACTTGACATGCAAAGCAATCTTTTTCTATCCTATGCTCTGTTTCACTGTTTTGCAGGGTGTGCGTGTCATCTCCTAGCCATAAGGAATTCGGTCCATCTAGCGGTGGTCAGCTTTCTGTCCAAAATTTGCTTCGAAGTTCTGATGATTTAGAGACAAAGGGTTTTGTCATCCGTGAGCCAAAAGAAGCTCCAGTGCCAAAGTTTGCAATGAGGGCTTTTGCGTTGCTCAATGAAAGTCCTGCCGTTCAGGTTTTGATTTATTTTAATCCCACCATGTTTTACTCGTCCATATGATGATGCTATTTCTTATTCCTAATGATGGTTATAATAGGACTCAAAACTTGTTGACTGAACTAGATATTTATTATAATCCTTTCCTTTGATGGAATGATATGATCATGATTGAAGGTAAAGGGTAAAGATGAGCTTAAAAGGCCTTGATAAAATAGCTTAAGGTCGTAGAAATGATAGAATTAGAGAACTATGCAAGATCTGCTAAAGTGCTGACTCTCCAAGGACTTATTGAAGTAGATGCCTTGCATTTTAGACACTTCCATTCACATGTTTTGCTATTCATTTACTAATCAAAGTTGTTATGCTTGGATTATATTTTACTAACATCGTGGCTATGCCCAGACTGTTGTTGCTTCTATTGCCAGTGACCCAAATGTCTGGGATGCTGTTTCAAAAAATGAGGCGCTGCTTGACTTTCTCGAATCCGAGAAGAGAAGTGAGATTTTTTATCTCCTTCCAAATTACTTTGTGCCAGCTACTTCTTTTCTTTCACATTCTTCTTATCTCACTCTTTCCTCACATTGATATAACCCTGTTACAGATGTTGAGTTTCAGGATTCATCTCCAATTAATGGTATTGAAACATCTGATGATAAAAATGAAGCAGCAACTGGGAACTCTCAAAATGGGATGAATGATGTGTTTGAGAAGATCAAGCATGCCGTGGCTGAAATGGTGAGCAATATCTCCAGCTTTTTCCAGAATATTTTTGGCTTCTCTTCTGCAGAGAACGGTTCTGCTGCAAATTGCAGAATGAATCCCATGGAGAAGACCTTGGGGACATCTTTGATGGCATTGGCGGTGATGGTTATCATGGTGGCTGTGCTGAAGAGGGCATAGAGTATATTTTGGCACAACTCTGCTTAAATGTGTTGAATGCAAAAGAATAGCTACAGTTACATAGGACGTTACAATTGCTAGTGTTGGTAAGGGACATCTAGATTTATGTACAGATTAATTATGTTGTTATTTAGCTACCACCTGCTATCCGTCGTAGTTAAGATGGAGTTTGCTTGAACCCCCGCGAATTAGTATTTTGGTTTGAAGGCATAACCCAATTTCTAGTATGGAAGCCGTACCCAGTTCGCTTCAGGTCATTTATTTCAATGTCATCTGAATTTCAAGAAAAAACTTTAATGTCTCCGTTACACATTTTTGGTTCGGGATTATCATTTCAATCATGTTGTCTTTGTGGGTGGCCATTATTATTTGAATTATGTTCCATTCTTCATAAAATTTAAGTAATCGTTTGGTGATCGCTTGCATGTAAAATGGGAAAACGTTAAAAGAAGCAAAACATTCTCGTTACACCAGGGTGGGATGAGTTTTGTTAGTCTCTCCTTGATTGAGGTGGAATGTGATGCATGAAGATGACAAAGGAAACTACTTAGTGGAGCACAGAGTTAAGTAAGATGAAGACGATGTAGTAAAGGAGGTAGTATAAACGATTCATATAGGTAGTGCCAAATGTATAAATGTGACTGGATGTATAGTAACGGAATTAGCCGTTGATATAGTCGTTGAGAGGAAGGGAAATGTAACGATCAATTGTAACTGTTTTTCCCGACTCAAGAATCAGATCTATCTCAATCAGCTTCTTCTTTCTATTACGTTCTTTTCTTTACCAAACAGAATCCCTAAAAGCCCAAAATATGATTTCCAAGAATGACCTGCATCAAATGTAATATGTAGCACATACCCTATTATATACTCAAGATCATACATGAAAGGGTAAAAACGAAGAAAATGCGGAATACATGATTTCAGTTTTATTCCAAGTTTCGAAGCAGTTTTTGATGCCGAAACGAGCTCTGATCCTCCCGGCATAGTTGAGGAAGTTATTCACCAACACTCGGTCTAGGCCTTTCTACAGTTTCCTCAATACGCAATCTCTCTTAACGAGTCAAAAAACCGTACGCTTACGATTGATATGAGTAACTGTGGGAGACCTTAGCCTTTATATAACTTCCATATCGGGCCTCCTCATCACAAGGCCGATATGGATCAGGTCCACACTAAAAGGGATCTATTTTTTACCGGACTTCTACCCATTAACTTAGATAATTTATTGGGCCACTTTATTACCCTTATCTGGATCGAATTACGTAACTTAACCGATAATTTATTAAAAGCCAAAATTACAATTATGTCCACTTAATAGGAGAAAGACAAAATTGTCCCTAAGGACAAAAATGTTTTACATCAAATTGGTATTAGAGCTCCTTTCGGTAAGCTAACATTGCAAAATGGCAGAAGGTATGAGAGTTCAGGAGTGGAGACACATAGAGGAAGGATTGCGTAACCAAATGCAAGAGTTGGAAGCCAGGCAGCAGGAGTTGAAGGAATGGCTTACTCAGATGTTACAAAATGATAGTATTGAACATAGAGTGCACGTGGATCAAAGGGTACCAGAGAATGGAGGTAGTGACGCTTATTATGGAGGTAGATATACCATCTCTACCAGAAGTAGTAAAATTGAGCTTCCGGTATTCAAGGGAGAGAATTTATGGGTGTGGGTGTTCAAATGTGAAAAATAAAAATTCATTGGATCACACACTAGCTAATTTGAAGGTGGGATTAGCCACAATGCATTTGGAAGGAGAGGCACTCGTATGACATGAACTATACGTGAGAAATCGAATGACTCGAAAACCACCTAGTTGGGGCGAGTATTTGCTAGCCCTAGAACAACGGTTTGGAGACTCAACCTTTGAAGACCCGATCGGAGAACTTAAAGAATTGAAATAAAGAGGCTTAGTGAAGGAATATTGTGTAGAATTTGATATGTTGTCGCAAAAATTAGTAATGCCAAAACCCTACTTAGTGAGTATGTTTTTGAAAGGGTTTAAAGTAGAAATAAAATATTCAACCAAATTGTGGAATCTTCGCTCTCTTCAACAAGTGTATGAGTTAGCTAGAAAACATAAGATGATAGCATTGCATTGTAGAGCAGGGGGATGAGTTCTAACACAAAGGCAACCGTACAGTGGACATTCTGTTAATTTCCAGAAGCCTATGGGCTTCCTACCTATGCCAATATAAGGAAAATTGAAGATGGATAAAGACGTAAAGTGGACAAAAATGACTTCAAGTAAAGAATTGGATGAGCGTCGAGCTAAAGGTGTGTGA
>JAOTAW010000005.1:20760240-20773187 GCA_025629945.1 Erythroxylum savannarum | reverse complement strand
TAAAAATATATATAATAAATATTAGTTTATAAATAATAATTTTTAAATTATTTATTTTAAAAAATAAAATATTTTTATTAGTACTTTATTAGTAAATATTATATAAAATATTAAAATAAATTTAAATAAAAATAATTTATTTTTAAGTTTATTTAATTTATAATAATTATTAGTAATAAAAATATTTACTTTTATTTTAAAAACAAAATTTAAAAATTCACAATAATTATAAAAGTTGAATTAAATAAAATAACTAATTAAAAAACTTAAAAAAAAAAGAGTGGGGAAGGAGAGGTGGGAGGGAGGAAGGGTTTAAAAATTTTACAAAAAAGTCCTCCCATTTTTTTAAATTTCCGATACTGCCAATATTTAGCCAGTACTATTAAAAATTGGCTGATACCAAACGGTATTTAAATTCGATACAACCGATCCTCCGTTTTATACTAGTTTTGATCTTATACAATAAGTATTGGGTAGTACAAAATGGTATCCTAAACCTTGGGTCTATGTTATGAGGACAAAGGAAAGGGAGCGCGATTAAGCCTCCGAGAAATAAATGGAATTGAGGAAGGAATGGTTTAATATTTACTATAATTATCAGGTGTTTATTTAAGTGCTACGGTCAAATATTGACAACACCAAATTCAGAGAATCAAAACAAAAATCTCCAAAGAACATATTCTTATACAATCAATTCAAACATTGACAACACCAAATGCAGGGAATCAAAACAAAAATCCAAAGAGCATATTCTTATACAGTCAACTATAATAGACCTAAAGTCTGCCTAACTTGTCCTCATCTACATTAATATGGATCCAAAAAAGTTTCAACAAATATTTCAAATGGTAGCAGAGAGACGTGCTCAATCAAAATTTATTAGTCCAAGAAGTCCTTCTAAAGAACCATCCCTTGTCACGATTTTTAGAAATGAGACTAAATCACCAACAAAGATTTACTTAAAATTAGAGGATCCAAAGAGTAAAATTCTACAGCAAGGAATCTGAAAAATGAAAATAGTAAAACAGAGAGTGACAAAGATACTAAACTAAGAAACTCACCAATCATGCAGCCACCAAAGAAGACGGCTTGAACAAGTCCAACCTTGAACTTCTCATCACAAACCAACCCCCATTCAGCCACCGTGGAGCTTCCTGCGCCACCCACCCATTCCCACGAACCAGGTTGCAGGTCACAGACTCTCTTAGTCCTTCCAGACCAATCGGCGCAGGCTGCCTCGACACACTTGAACTCCGGTTCACGGTCTGCAAAGATCATGACCATAGTGTGTAGACCTTCAAGTGCCCAAGCCAAAGTGGCCAGCACAAAGTGTCGGAGCTGCCATGTCCCGAACTCACCGCAGTGCTTTTGGAGCATATCATCTATAGTCAGCTTTTGTGCTTCTTTGGATGAAGGGATTAGCAACGGGGAGCAGAGCTCAGGCATGTTCTTTGCCGGCATGGCTGGCGTGCACTTACTTGAGGCCACTTGGTTTATACTTTAATAGTAAAAGCTCGGAATAAGCAATGCAGACAAGCTGTAAAAGAGAGAATATACCGATGCGGAAGCAACTTTTCTGCTTTATGTTTTTCTCACAATTTGCGGAAACGAGAACTATCGAGCATATATAGATGATTTATAACTAACTATCGTGCATATATAGATGATTTATAGCTATTCCGTAAGTAAGGATAAGATGAAAATGGTGCTCAAAGTGATTGAATTTTTCCTCTTCAAGTTTATTCCTAACGTGATGTTTACAGGGTACTCCACCAACCAAATCTTAACTTATTTCATTCAAATACAATAATACCCTCGTCTGTTTGGAAAGGACCCTAAATGTTTAGAAGGGGTAAAACAATGCTTTCAAGCTTTCTCAACTTTCTCCCATGTAAGTACGTTGACCAGGACTCTTGACATTGTCACATGTCCACCTGCGTCTCAAATAATCTATCTTTCCAGTGTTGAAAAGCCACTGGAAAGCTCATCTCAATTCTTTAAAGGACTCGTGTCATTGTGAAATGTCCACATGCGTCTCGAATAATCAATCTTTCCAGTGTTGAAAAGCATATCTCAATTCCTTGTTTAATGAACTTTTATATTTAGTAAATAAAACGAAACTAATTTGTAACCTCCAGTGGTGACTATCAGCCCCCATTATCTAGATGAAGATATATGTTATTTAATAGTCAATTGAACTCACAAGGCATTTGAATTCTTAGACAAATTGAGACATTCACGTGATCATGTTTTATTTCACATCTCTTCCAATATTTTTCTTTTTGGGAAGAATGAGATATTGATTAGCACGTGAGCATGCCCAACTAGCATCTTTCTCTCGTAAATTTTGAACTATTTTATTTTATTTATTATTATTTCCTATTTTTACTCAATCCCTTTGTTTCCTTTCCTACTTTGTTTACAACTCTTCATAAGATGAATTATAAGTTTCTTATTTTATATAGGACTCTTCCTAAGATGAATTAGAGTTTTCTATACTGTTTGGAACTCTTCGTAAGATGAATTATGGTTTATGTAAATTTATTTAAACAACTTTTGAGATATATTAACAAAGCTCTCCATCAATATTTTTTTTTCTTTATGAAAATTTTTTATCATACAATTTTTGGACTAGAATTGTGTTTGTTTTTTTTTCTGCTACTTGATGTGGTATTAGAGCTTTAAATCTCATAAAGCTTGTTCTTTCTGACAATAGCAAATAATCCTAATGATAACGCTCAAGGATTACTTGATGTCTAGAGAAGAATTGAAGACGAGACAACTATTCATAATATTGAACTTTAGTGGGCTACAATCACAGGATAACTACAAACACTGATGTGACAACAATAATTGGAGATTTGGGGAATAGTTGAACATAAGTGATATTTGTTATAAAATTGTCTAAGTCATTTTAGGTGATAATGTGAATGTTTGTATATGATAAATTCCATGTTAGGTTATAAATGAAGGTTTTTAAGGTTAGGTTTTGCATGCTTTTCATGTGTTTTGATGTACATACATTTTGCATGGGTGTGTGTCAATGTTTGGGTAGGATTTGGATATTATATGTGTTGATTATCAACTTACTTGCATATGTTCTTATTATAGGTATGAAAGGAGAAACAAAAGAAAATAAGACTAGAAAACAATAGGTCACTATCGTGAATTATTGGTCACGATCGTAACCCAGGTAGACGCTGGAATTTTCCAACTTTCTAGCTGATAATTCCAGCTTGCTCCACTTGCATCCCAAGTTGGTTTAAGCATCCAAAGGGGTATAAAAACCCCATTTTAAACCCCAGAAAAGAGGAGGGTCATGCAGAACACCAAAAGGCGGAAGATAGATGCATTTTTAGATGGATTTTCAAGGATAACAAGTGATTTCAAGAGATCTCAAAGCTACCACACCAAGTTCCAACTATATTCTTCAACTCATAAGCCTTCTATTCTCTCTTCTCCCATTTTTTTTGTTTAGTTATTTTGAGGAGAAGATGCATAGACTGGTTGTGATGATTTTTTTTATGATTTTAATGGATTTATGAGTAGATTTTATTGTTGTTATTACCATAACTATATAAGAACTCGATTTGATTTAATGTATGTTTTGCTTTAATGCTTATGATGTGTGGACTTTATATGCCTTGCTTACATTGAGAAATGGAGTTAGGAAATTAGTTTGGATATACCATAAGAGTGGGCATCCTTGATAACACTTCACAAATCAAACTAACATGACATTTAGAGAGAGATCTTGGATATTTTTATGGTTGTCCAATAGGTTACTTCATATCCACTTAACAGTTAAGTAAAGTGTGTAGGTTGAGAGATCACATACCAAACTTTAATGGTTATTTAAGGCTTAATTTGTTTGATTATTGAGAGAGAAAAGGCCAATACATTAGAATTTTTATGACTAAGCATGATCACATTTCCAAAGTGAGGGATTACATTGTATCGAGAGAATGACACAAACCTTTATAATTTGATTTTCTAAACTAAAATTGTGTTCTTATTTTTATGACATTTCGAAGTGTGTTTGCAAACCTTTAAATTGTGAATTTTTGCATTTTAAATCTTTCAATATTTGGTTTACCCAAACAAAAGTCAATTTGAACTAAAAGGTGACTAACCAATCCTTAAGGGAATGATACCTTGCCATACTATCTTATACGAGCTGTATACTTGAGGTGTAGCAACTTCAATTAATTTTAAAACTTTGAGCAAAACACGAAGTAACTATCAAGTTTTTGGAGTCGTTTCCAGGGATTGCTCCTAACATCAATTGTGATTTGAATTTTTTTATTTGAGCTTCTTTTTATTTTTATTTGATACTCTTTTCTTATGTGTAACAGGTGTACGCACATTATTTTTTAGAAGTGTGAGCAGATTAGTGAACTTGACATCACCATACTTGAAAGGAAATTGAGAAAAGCAAGGCGTCAAGATAAAATCAAAAAGACAATGGAGGATCAAGGAGATCAATGCCGTGACCAAAGAACATTAATGGATTTTATATTGCTCGGGTTCAATTCGAACCAACAGAGGATCGTCAGGCTTCCTATTAATGCAAACAATTTTGAAATCAAGCATGCTTTATTGAATATTTTGCAAACTAGTGTTCAATTATATAGTTTACCTTATAAGGATCCAAATACTCACCTTGCTATTTTTTTGTAAATTTACAATAAATTTAGGTATAATGGATTATTTTAGGAGGCAGTAAGGATGAGGCTCTTTCCCATCACACCGAAAGATTTGACAAAGCCATGGCTAAGTTCTCTTAATCCAAAGCATGTAACTACATGGGACTACTTAATGCATGCTTTCTTATCTAAATACTTTCCATTAGCAAAGACAACCTAGATTGTTAAGGAGATCACAACCTTTCAGCAGTGTGCAAAATTCTTAAAGGAGTTATTTTCCCGCAAGCAAACTTGGGAATTGAAGTAGACAGTAGCCTTAACAACTAGCTTTAGTTCGATGATCACCAATAATATGTCATCAAAATTAAAAGATCCAGGGAGTTTCACTATTCCTCGCATTGTTAATGGTGTGAAATTTTCTAAATGCTTGTATGATTTTGATGCAAGTATTAATCTTATGTCATTGTCTATTTTTAGGAAATTGAAGCTGGATGATATAAAGGCAACCTCAATGACAATTTAGTTATCAAATCAATCGAAAAAGAAACCATTTAGGTTTGTGGAAGATGTTCTGGTAAATGTTGACAATTTTTTTATTCCTATTGACTTTGTAATTCTCGATATTGCAAAACACAGGCAGTGTCCACTCATTCTGGGACATCCATTCATGAACACTGGGCAGGCACTCATTGATGTTAAATATGGGATCTTAATTCGACGTATTAGCGATGAAAAGGTGGAATTCAACATGAATAGGACATTGAAAAGCAAGGATGAGTAAAACATTTGTATAATAGTTCATGTAGTGTATGATTGTGTGGAGGAAAAGTAGAGAGCAACGATTAAGCGAAAAGGTGAAGTAGATGACAATGAGATAAGTATAGAAGAGGGTGATTTAGATGAAAATCAAAAGCAAGAACCCTTAGAGAGAACAAAGTCACCAACCCCACCTTCTTGTGAGAAACCACCAACCATTAAGCTTAAACCACTGATAACTGTAAATTGCATCATGTTTTGAGTCATAGTTTGATATGTGTTTAGCTATTAATTCAATCATTTAGTATGTGTTTAGGTCAGAATTGTGTTAGTTTGTTAATTATTTGTTTTTTAAGTGTTTTATGGGTTAGTACAAGTCTTTGAGCTTAAATATTATGTTTTTGTGGTAACTTGATGTATTTGTTAGCGTTTTAGGGTCAACATCAAAGAATGGAGAAGTTTCGAAGACATTCGAGTCGAAACAACGGCCCACGATCGTGATAAAAGGTTTAGAAGTAAGCCACGATCATGGCCTGCGTCAGGCAGACGTGCAGCTGCTTCTAAACTTTGCGTTTCGAGGGATTTTTTGGACCTTTCGAACCCCCCAAAAAATCCCTAATTCAACCCTAAACACAAAAGAATATAAATAGAACGAGAAGAACAGAAAGAAGAAGTTTTCTTGCATCAACCACCATCACGAAACTCGAGAGAGAGTTCATCGAGAGATTGAGAAAGAGACAAAGGAAGAGAGACGAGGAGAAGAAGCCTACATAAAGTACTTCCTGGAATAGGAGGTTTCCTGTCGTTGCTGCCTCCATCATCCATTCGGATCTATTTTCTAGTGTGTTTCCATTTTTATCTATGTATAGAATTGGAATAGCTGTTGAGATAGGATTTATGAATGTTGAGGATTGTCTAAACTCACCTTCAGGTTATTTTTATCTTTGATTCAATAAAATCTGATTGTTTATATGAATTGGATTCATTGTGATTGATTTCTTCATTTTCATAAAATGGTAATAGACTGAGACGGTGAACCGGTGAAAAATAATTAAATTGGACTAACGAGAGTTAGGTAATTTAATAAGAACAAGAAATCAATCAAATTGGTAATTGTGTGATGAGAGATCTCACATAGGTTCCGGTAGTCTAGTGAAAAACTTCAGATCTAATTAGGGTTTGGATAAATTGTGAATTGAGATACTGCAATTTTCCATAATGTGATTGGGGTTTATAATTTAGGGCTTTTGGTTATAACTCGAGAGAGAGTAACCAACCCAATGATAGTTTAGGAACAATAATTCGATATTTCATAATTAATTAGGTTAGTGTTGAAGATAGGTAAAAAATTTCCCCTTTATCTCAATTGGTAGTTCCTTAGGTTGATTCTTAATGTGTGTATTGCAATTTGCTGATTTGTTAATATTTCAGGATTTATTCTTGAGTTGAATTGGTCGATTGAATTGATTGATTGAATTGCATTATTATTTTAGCTTAGTTATAGTTGAATTTTTGCAATTTATTTTCGCCTTAGAGTTTAAGATTAGGTTAACCCTCCTCGTGGGATTGACACCTTAGATACTACGCCAACGACCCGTACGCTTGCGAAATATCAAGGTTAAAATATTAAAACTACACATATCGAAAAACTTTGATCAAGTTTTTGGCGCCGTTGCCGGGGAGGCGATTAATTTAGTTCTTTAGTCTAAGGCTTTTCCATTATCTTTCATTTTAAATAATAATAATAAAAAAGAAAAAGTTTGGGGCGTAAATTAGTGACACATCAAGACATCTTAAAGTGAGAGTGAGACATCTAAAAAGCTAGATGCCAAGAAGAAATGGAAAGAACAATAATGGAAGATAGATATTATAGGGAGCAATGAACTTTTGCGAATTACAATGAGGCACAATATGGTTAGGGAAGTAACGATCCTTATTGGAACATATCCACTATGGGGTGGCAAAACCACCCAAATTTTTATTGGTCCAACAATGCAAGTACTCATATGGAACATTAAGACCTATCAAAATTTCATCAAGATGAGTCCAGTTCACGGGATTCCAAATTGGACAAAATCATGGATAAGCTCATAGACATGGAAGAGAACCAAAAAAGACTAGAAGAGCAATTTGATCAAGTAACGAAAAATCATGTCGCTTCTATTCACAATCTAAAAATTTAAGTAAGACAGCTTTCCTGTAAATTTTTTAAGAGAAGTGTGGAAGACTCTTTGAGAATTATGGAATTACATCAACGAGAGTAATATGAGGCTATCACACTTAAGAATGGGGAAGAGCTAAAAGAACCAGTGGAACACCAAGTTGAACCCCACCTTATTGTAGACCAAGAGATGAAGAAAGAGGATGAAGAAAAGAATGCCAACCCTCTCTTTTAATTACCAGTTCTTGATATACCATATTTGAACATCGAAGAATCTTGGGTAAATGTTCATGAAAAGAACCTTATCCTTCCGATTAATGATGACCAAGTGACATTCAACATGAATGATGTATTAAAGAATCCAAAGGATAGTAGCTCATTCAGCATAATTGATGTGTTCTAATCTTCTAAAGAATAAAAGGATGAAGAATAGATGACAACAAACATCGAGTTTGAAGAAGCTATGAAAGTCTCTATTAGTGAAGCGGAAGAAACAAAGGAGACGAAGGTGATTAAGGAAAAATGGGAGCAACTCATCTTCTTACAGGACAAACTATTAGATTCCATAGGAGATTCAGGGAGTTCGTTATTCCTTATTTTATTGACAGTTGTTAATGAAAAGAACATTACTAAAATTAATTGGTTTTCTCAACTTTATCAATATTGTCCTTCTGTTCATTTTGCAATTTATAGCTTACTTACAGACTACAAAAATGATGTTGAATGAAAAGGGTGGAAGCAAGCTACTCATAATTGATCCCGACTGAATTTCCAATGATACAAGGTCAAGTTAATGACCATAAATCAGGACGTTTGGTAGTTAGGCATAAATTGTTGCGTAGTTAGATTTGTTTCAAATTTCAAAAATAAAATTTTAATGATTTGAAATGATATGGGATTACTAACTCTCTTACTCTCTCTAAATCAATTATAAGATAGGAAAGTCAGCTCGATATGAAGCACGTTTGGTCTCCATCTCTGACACCATCACTACCTCAGTCACCTTGTCGATTTCGTGTTCTAACCCTTTTCTTTTCATTTTTTTTAGTATTTTCTTCTTATGTTTTTTTTATATTATGTTTTATTTCCCCTGGTTTGCTTGTGTACCCTTCTCACATTGAGAACAATGTGTTGTTCAAGTATAGGGGGTTGTGGGTTTTTACCTTAAGTATGAATTTTGCATATTATATGATAGTTTGTTTAGGTTGCATGATGTGAATTGTGTGAATATGTCAATGGCTAAGACTTAATAGGATAGATGTAGCCTTAAACATAACCCTTTAGGTTAAGAAGATTTATTAGCTTGTGAAATTAGTGACCTAAGTAACTTAGGGCTAAATATGCTGGTTAATTAGGATACAATGTTGGTTTATTCACCCTAAGAATTTTCCATGCTCATTAATAATTTTAGGCCAATCAAATAAGTGGAATTATTAGTACATTTTTATGAGAATGATTAGCTAAAGCAATAAAGTAGGCAAAATTTTGTGTTTAAAAAAGAAAAAAAAGTTGTATAAATAACTATTCCGCTAGCCTTTGAGTTATGAATAGAGCTAGTAGCTAGATGAGAATGTGATGTAGCTAAGTAACCGGATTCACACCCATCACAAATGTGTGCCTTTGCGTGAAAAGGCTATAATGACCTTCCAACCAAGCAGCTTAATAACAACATAACTTAGTTGAGTAACCGGATCAACATTCATCACAAATGTTTGCCTCCCGCGTAAAAAAAAAACTAGATTCATGTCCTTAAAGAAAAATCAACAAAGGCACACATTCATGTCCGACATTTCATAATTAATTAGGTTAGTGTTGAAGATAGGTAAAAATTTTCCCTTTCTCTAAATTGGTAGTTCCTTAGATTGATTCTTGATGTGTGCATTGCAATTTGCTAATTTGTTAATATTTCGTGATTTATTCTTGAGTCGAATTAGTTGATTGAATTGATTGATTAAATTGTGTTATTGTTTTATCTTAGTTACAGTTGAATTTCTACAATTTATTTCGGCTTTAGAGTTTAGGATTATATTAACCCTCTTCGTGGGATCGACACCTTAGATACTACACGAACGACCCGTATGCTTGTGAAATATCGAGGTTAAAATATTAAAACTACACATATCAGAAAACCATGATCAACCACTACCAGCGCATTTAAGGTTAAAGGGTGCATTAACATCAACACTTATTTTATAGCCGGCAGACTGGATTTTACCATTTGAATTGAAGAGTGATGTCAGTGACTACACAATTAGATGTGTATTGGGGCAGTGTAAGGAAAAATAGTTCTATGCCATCTACTATGCCAGCAAGACTTTAATAGGACCTCAACTTAACTAAAAAACCATAAAAAAGGAACTGTCAACTGTAGTTTTTACATGTGACATGTTTCATTCTTACTTATTGGGTTCGAAGGTTGTTGTGTTTACAAATCATGTATCACTGAGGTATCTTTTTGTTAAGAAGCATGCGAAGCCCCTATTGATCCTGTGGATCTTACTCCTATAAGAATTTGATATTGAGATCAAGGATAAAAAAGAAGCAGAAAACATGATAGATGATCACCTGTTAAAGTTAGAAGGAAGGGAGTTGCACCCACAAGTAGAAATCAATGAACAATTCCTTGATGAGACTTTAGTCTCAATAAATGAATCAAGTATTCCATGGTTTGCGGACATCACGAACTACATCACATATGGTATCCTTTTGGCTTATTTTTCTTACTAGAAGAGAAAGAGATTTTTACATAATTGTGCGTAATATATGAGGAAACAATTTTGTACAAAAAGTATGTTATTGAATTAATTAGGCGATGTGTTCCATATAATGAATTTTGTGTTGTTTTAACTCACCGTCATAGTTCTTTGTATACAAGACATTATAGAGCCAACAAGACAACCATAAGAGTATTAGAGTGTAGATTCTTTTTTCCAATATTATTCAAAGATGCACAAGAATTTGTGAAAAGATGTGACAGATGCTAGAGAGTCGAGAACATTTTGAAAAGAGATGAGATGCCATTTTTAACAATCCTAAAAGCTAAAATTTTATATGTTTGGGGGCTAGACTTTATAGGTCCATTTCTCTTCTAGTTCGGAAGTACTTATTTCCTGGTAGGTATTGACTATGTATCAAAATGGTCAAGGTTATGGCAACTCCAACAAATGATGATCAAGCAGTTCAAATATTTATTAAGACAATATTTAATAGGTTCAGAGTGCCAAGGGTCATAATTAGTGACGAAGGTACACATTTCAGAAACAAACCATTTGAGACTCTATTGAAAAGATATGGGGTGTAACACCGAATTGTAATACCTTACCACCCCTAGTAGAAGTAGTGAATAGAGAGTTGAAAAATATTTGGAGAAGATTATTAGCAATTTGAGAAAAAAAATTGGGCAACCAAGCTAGATGATGCAATTTGGGCCTACCGAATAGCCTTCAAGACAATCATTAACACCACACCCTACCAATTAGCTTATTGTCAGACTTGTCATTTATTAGTGGAGTTAGAGCATATGGCATGCTGGGAAGTCAAAGCATTAAACTTTGACTTAAAAGTAGTCGTTGAGAGAAAATTGTTATAACTGAATGAATTGGAGGAGTTGACATCGCATGCGTATGAATGCTAAACTTTATAAGGAATGAACCAAGAAATGACATGATGCTCATCTGAAAAAGGAGTTCAAGGTTAGAGATATGGTTTTACTATTGAACTCTTGCCTTCGATCATTCCTAAGTAAGCCAAAATTAATATGGAGTGGCGTGTTGAATGTCACTAAAGTTTTCTCACATGGTGTATTGGAGTTGACCAATCACAAAGGTAAGACATTCAAGATCAATGGCCACCAGGGTAAGCCTTATTTCAGTGGAAATTTTTTTGGACCCCGATCTTTTAGTGGAATTTAGAAATATTAAATGAAATTGAATAAGTGTTTTTGTATATGTATTGTGTTTTAGATGAAATTTGTGCTTTAAGAAAATTAATGAGAAAAGAATTGATTAGTTTTGATGTCTTTGATATTTGAGTAGATTTGTATGGGTTATGAGAGTAAAGTGAATGAGTTGATTGAAATGGAAGTTGAAAATTAAGAAATAAAGAGTGAAAGTGTGAGAATTTGTTGAAGTATGAAAGTTTGACTTTTTGGAGTAGAGAGTTGACTTTTTGATTTAGGTAGAATTTGAGAAAATGATCTTCATAAAAATTGTAGCTTCTGTTGAGAGCTTTCTGTCGCCATAAAGTATGACAGTTTTTGATATCAGGATCGAAAGTTATGATTTTTCGAAGTTAAGTGTATTTTGCTTTGTGTTTAGAAAATGTTCATAGGGTAAGTTTGCGTGTGCTACACTTTGAGGCCAATCGCCGTACTGATGTGGTCTGAATTGGAGTAAGTGGTCTACATGAAAGTTATAGGTTTCATTTTGATCTTTACATTAATATAAAATATGACATGTTTGGACCTTGGAGTTGAAAGATAGAAATTTTAGCAGTTATGTGATTTTTTTTAGGGTGACATATTTTTGGACAGAAACTTGGAGTGGGTTTTTGACCCTTTTAGAGATGGAATTGGTTTATAAGTTCTTCACAAAAATTGTAGAGCTTGTTTTTATCTTTCCAATGATACCACATTTTCAATTTTTGGAGTTTTCAGTGAAAAGTTATAAATTTTTGAAGTTCTGTGGTTTTAAAAGAAAAGAGGAAAAGAAAAATTGAAGTTGGTGGTCTCGCGACCGTGAGCAGTCGCAATCGCGAGCCGACCCTTTTGGCCTCGGCTTCGCGATCGCGAGCTGTTCGTGATGGTGAGATGGCCTTTTTTCTCCGAGGCTCGCACTTGCGAGCCGTCGCAACTTCGAGTCTGCGGTTCTCCTCGGCTCGCGATCACAAGCCGGTCGCGACCGCGAGCCGGCTGAATTGTTTTGTTTTCTTTGAAATTTTCTTCCATTCTTTTGCTTATATCTTTTTCGTCCGACATCCGATTGATCCGATTTTTAAAGCGTTGTATTCCTAAGACTTTCCTCTATCTGTCCATGGAGAATTATGATTTTTTGAGATTAAATTGAGGATAATTGATTTAATCAAAGTGAGTGGGATAATTTTCTGAACATGGTTCAGTGTTTTGATAAATTCTTGATGTGTGGAGATCCGATTGAATTAATTCTTGAGACAAAATAAAATAAAGACATGGGGCTACAAGTCTTATAAAGAACTTAATTTCAATTTAGCCCCTAACACTTTCAATTTCAGAATTTGAGGTCGGGTTTAGTGTGCAGTTTTGGATTAGAAAAATCTGAAAGTATTTTGGCCATAGCGTTTGCTCTAGTCATCCAAATGAGGTGATTCTTGATTTGGATTAAACTAGAGAAATAGGGATACAAATGTTC
>JAOTAW010000005.1:20642603-20655744 GCA_025629945.1 Erythroxylum savannarum | reverse complement strand
GTGTGCCGATCTGCGTTACCAAATTTCTGGTGTTCTTATTCTTTTGTTTTTGCTTAATTTTATTTTTGTTCGTGCCAAAGGAGTTTACGGGAAGTTGGCGAAACTACTACCCCTTTGGTTTTTCAATACATAATGTTTCCTATGCAAAACAATACCAAGGATTGACTTTGTACATATCAACAAACATTCGTTTTGGACTCGTACACATATGGAAGGAATGCAATTATGCTTGTGTCTTATAAAAGTAAATTCAAATTTACCACCTCCGAAAGCTATTATGGACATAATACACAATTCTAGTAGACAACTTATATACATTGATTTGTATACATGCAAGTGCTTCTATGTGGTGTATTTTGGTCAAGTTCCTGAACTTGGATAGTTAGCTACTTGGTTTCGATGTCAACCGAATTAATATAAGCAAAAAAATGTTGATGGATTTTACCTTCGTGCATGCCATGCACTAGTCCTGGTTCTAATAAATGCACTAGTCCTGGTTCTTATCTGTCGTGACCTCAACTGAATTTATTTCAGATCTGCAATAGCTGGGTTGGGCATTCAAAATTTTCAATACTGATATGCCGCCCTCCCCTGTCTAAGATCATTTTAAAAGTTAAGTCACCAATCATCTTATACAATGCTAAATTAAAAGTTCATTTATATTTATGAATTATGAATAAGGTTGTCTTAATCTTGTCAGCATACAGTCACTTTCGATCCATGGTCTCCATCGCTTTGACCTTTTAGCTTCAAAACTTCTTCGTTGGATGACATTTTATCTTTCGATTTGATATTAGGCGTGTTAGGTCGATGGGTTGCTGGGTGCCACATCCCAATTTTCCATATCTATATTAACCGCCAAACTGCCAACCCCACATTGGTTGTTAAATAAAACCACTTCTCTAGTTACACTCGATACTATAGGTCACAAACAAGCAAAGTATAGAATCCTCAAGTCTTACCAAACCCATTTCCTTTATGTGCCTTAGATTACGGTCTTTTGGTGTTGTATCTCTTTGCACGAATCTATAACAGGTAGAAGATATGAAAGGATAATGACCATAAACATTAAGGGCATACTACATAAGTATTCCGATTATAGAAGATATGAAAGGATAATGACCATAAACATTAAGGGCATACTACATAAGTATTCCGATTATGATTCATTCACGGCATAATTGTGCTCAGAATGAGTGGAGACTTTAAATAATCTTATAGTAGGCGAGTTTAGTGACAAGGCAAAATTTCTAATCTGCAAACTTCAAACAAAATTTTCTCCCATTTATTAGAAATCAATTGCAAACTTGGACCATTCTTGGTGCGCCTTACTTGTTTAAAGGTCCTGAGGACCATTTGCACGTTCCATGACATTAGTGAATTACCTACACATGTTTCTCTTTTAAGAATTTTTGGTGCTCTATTATGGTCAATGAGCCCTACAGGCCCCACGTGTCCAGCTTCTAAAGTTGAAATCCGGGAAGAATTAAATATTTTATTGTTGCTTTTAAAATTCAAATTATTAATGTGAAATTTACTAAAGTTAGAAATATTTTTAATTAAAAAGGGTCATATTTTGGGCAATAAAAAATTATACTGTCACCTACAGTTAGTGCCTCGGTGGACCCGGTATTAGATTGTTGAGGATTTTTGTTCTTTTTACTTTAAAATTATAATGGTAAAGATATATTGAATATTTGTGATAATTTTAAACAATAAAAGATCATGAATAAAACTATTACAAGAATCTAAATATGTCGTGGTAATTTGTAATGATTCTTTTTGTTGCCTTGCCTACATTAACATTTTTTGGAGAGTCGGAATAGTCGTCAGTCATTCAAATTAAAGTCATGTGGTCTATTTCATTGGTTTCTGTTCTGCTAAACTTTTAGGATTGCTATATTTAGACTTTAATGTGGTATAAGTATAACACTCCTCAATCATAAGTACATTGCATAAAAGAAGTAATAAAAAGGATCCTTCTCTAAATAAATCAATCTAAAGATAAATCTTAAAAATAAAAAGCTATCAAACAAAATGACTTGTTTTCATTTTCAGTCACCTCCTCATAGCAGCACCTCACCTTCTCTCTGCAACTGCTCTCTCTCTCATTCCTTCCCTGGCGCTGGAATCTATCAAACTTAAGAGATCAAACTATTTCTTTCTTACTTCCCTTTCAACTTTCTATCTGATCTCTTTCAGTTCTTTTATCTCTCTCTCTCCGTGTGCCTGTGTTAGCTCTTACTTCTCATAAACATGCAACCGTCTTTAGTCCCAAACGGCTTATATTACCAGGTAATCTTCTGAATTGCACTTCCATATGTCTGGTTTTTTTTTTAAAAAAAATGTGTTTAACGTTCATTGTTGGCCGAAAGTTTTTCCTTTTTTTTGGGGGGTTTTTGCCCTTCGGAGGTTCAGTTCTGGTCTTCTTCACACCAATTTAATCTGTGGATTTCTTTCTGTCCATTTGTGTTTTCAAAGATTGCGTGGTAGCTTAGAAGCTTGTTGAGAATGAGTAGGAAATTTGGGAAAAGGAATGAAATTGTTTCTTGGGTTGCTTTTGTTTTTTCCTTTCTATTTCTTGTTCCATCTCTCACTTCAAAACACTCTTAGTTAACGCTTTAAACGATTGACCTATTGTTATTTCTGAGGACTTGTTGCTTCATTTTGGTGCTCAAAGCTCCATACTGAAAAATGTGTCTTCTTTTTCGACAATACCATCTTTAGAAATCCAGTTCATGGCAATGCTTTGACTGTGTAAATCACGTTTTTGAGTTTCTTATTTCCGTCTTTCTGAAGATTCCTCGTAGTGTCGTTTGGGTAAGAGTTTTCCTCGTTTACCTTTCTTTTTAATGAAATTGAATTTATGTTTTTAGTTTCGTTGACATTTCCATATTTCTGAAAGTTAAATTTCAGAGGAATTTGTTTTCGTTGATTCTCTCCAATTCTCAACATGCATTCTCTTGGTTGTAGTGAAAGAAATCTTTTATAGATTTAATGTTTATGTCCTGTATTACCATTGCGATCACGTATAGTTATTGTGAGTGGTTCTGGAAGTTGATTATCTATAAAAATTCAGAAAGCTTGAGAAGTACAGTACACTTGTTTGACTGATTTTTACAGGGGAAATAGCATGATTTGACGTTGCCTTTCCATTGTCTGTCAATGGATCAGAGGCTTCAATAGCAAATATACAGGGTAGGAAGAGCAAGGAAATGAAAGGGGAGTCATCTGGATTGATCGTTGGGATTTCAATAGGGGTAGTGATTGGAGTACTTTTAGCTATATTGGGTCTATTTTGTTTCCGGTACCATAGGAAACACACACAGATAGGAAACAGCAACTCTAGAAGGGCAGCGACCTTACCAATCCGAGCAAATGGTGCTGATTCATGTTCCATATTATCAGACTCAACCATTGGTCCTGAATCACCAGTGAAATCTGGAAAAAATGGAATGCCCTTCTGGATTGAAGGATTTAGGAGGACTAATGTCGTGTCAGCATCCGGAATACCGGAGTATTCTTTCAAGTATGATTTACCTTAAACTTGCTCCTTTACTGACCATGTATTGAGTATTTTGTTGCGTAATAGTTGTATGAACTAATTGTTTCACTATGGTTGCTTCCCAAACAACAATAACTTCAGATGACATATAAGTGCTTTGGATAATGTTTACCAAATACTGAAAACCTTCTGAGTCGAAATCTTGTAGTTTTTGGCATAAATAAAATATTCTAGCGGTGGTAACTTGAATCTCGTGCAAAATTTGTGATTTTGGTTCCTGTTAATGATTGTCTCTTGTTCTCATATATCTAATCTTATTTGTGATGTCGCCTGCTCAGGGATTTGCAGAAAGCAACATGCAATTTTACAACACTTTTAGGCCAAGGGGCATTTGGTCCTGTTTATAAAGCTCAGATGACAACTGGTGAGACTGTTGCCGTTAAAATGCTTGCAACTGATTCTAAGCAAGGAGAGAGAGAGTTTCACGCGGAGGTATTATTGACTAGCATATGATGTCTCACTGGAGTGGGCATTATGAGACATCTTGTTTATAGCATGATGCTACAACTTGGACAAACGTGTCTTTAGCATCAGAACCACTGGTTCTTCATCCATTGTTTTAAATTACTTGGTACAGTGGCAAATTCAACTAATAGTATCAGTGAACTACTCCTCAGTTGGGCTAGATTTTTTTTTTTTCACATGTTCTTTACAAAATAATTCAGAAATCAAACCCTAAAGTTAAGAAGAACAAACAAACCAGCTATATGTGCTAGAGACATAATTCAGCTACATTATTCTAGCAAACCAGACTAATATGTTCAATTGACGATAAAAGGACATTGGCATCCAAGGGACACAACTTCTGAGTTTCACTAGTTGTAGTATTAACTTGTTTGATAAAATAAAAATTTATAAGAAATTAGACTGTGTAAAGGGACTGGACAACAAGAAACTTTCTCTTGTTTCTGTTTGTGAAATGCTATAAGAAATTAGCCTTCTGAAGAGATGGCTCCCTCATTCAGACAACATTTTCATGTTTTTCCATCGCGCAATCTTCATTGAGCTAAACGTGGTTTTCAGTTCCATTTCCATATAATTGATTTTGTGATGTCTATTATCGATATTTCTCATTACTCCATATCTTACAGCTGGTCCACTCTCTATCAGGTTATGTTACTGGGGAGATTACACCATAGGAACCTTGTGAATTTGGTGGGATATTGTGCAGAAAAAGGACGAAATATGCTCATCTATGTCTATATGAGTAAAGGGTGTTTGGCTTCTCATTTGTACGGTAAGCTGGCATCAATTCCATTTACAGAAAATTGCCTTTTTGTTTTTTTCTCTCCTGGTGGCTATATGGAGATGCATTCTATTGTTCTCTAGTTGGAGGTTTTAACAAACTTCACCTTAGAAAATGATGGTCAGATTTTTTATAGATGCTTCACTTGTAAACTCTTTCAAACAATGAAGAACCTGTTCATGTTAGAGTTGCACCAAGAATAACTCTTTCAGAAGTTTTAAAAACAATCAGAAACTTGAATGAGTTTCTCCTTCGGTGTTCTGATGACAAGAGATACCTTGTTAAGAGATCCTGTGGTTGTCTCATTTCTTTTTTGTAAATACAGGTGAAAACAACGGGCCACTGAGCTGGGATTTGAGGGTTCATATTGCTTTAGATGTAGCAAGGGGCTTGGAGTATCTTCATGATGGCGTAACCTTCAAATTTTGTTGACTAGTCCTTGTTTATGCCTATATTCTTGTTTGCTCCATAGACTGTGATTATCTTTAACGCTGTGAATCTCATGAGTTTTTTCTTCTTCCTTTTCTTGGAGCAGGCAGTTCCTCCTGTGATTCATCGGGATATTAAATCATCCAACATTCTGTTGGATGATTCATTAAGAGCAAGGGTGTGTCTCTTTTAGAATTATTAATTCTTTTTCCAATAGAAGATGAGACATTATGTTAAAGATGACGTTGTTCCTTGAAATAACAGTAGGTTCTCATGCTAATTTGTTAGTAATGGTTTTTCCATCCATATAGGTAGCTGATTTTGGGCTTTCAAGGGAAGAGAATGTCGATGGACATGCAGTTAACATACGGGGGACTTTCGGATATCTTGATCCTGAGTATATATCGACACGTACATTCACTAAGAAAAGTGATGTCTATAGCTATGGGGTGTTGCTCTTTGAACTAATTGCTGGCAGAAATCCTCAACAAGGTCTCATGGAATATGTTGAGCTTGTAAGTCGCTCTTTCTCTCTCTCTCCATAATGGAAGTTAAACTTTGAGATCTAGACTAAGAGCTTGTAAACCAGTATTTCTGCAAATGAACTTCCACAAATGTTGAACATAAAAATATTACCTTATTCTGATATGTCTCCACTGCAATTTCTTTAGAGATTGTAAATATGTGATTTTCTTTCTTCTCTGCTTGCTAAATGAATCATATTTTAGTATACATTTGGAACTGTGTTGCAATAAACAGGCAGCGCTCAACATCGAAGGAAAAGTTGGATGGGAGGAAATTGTGGATGCACGTCTAGAGGGGGAATTCGATGTGCAAGAACTGAATGAATTATCATCCCTTGCGTATAAATGCATCAGCCGAGGTCCAAGGAAACGACCATCTATGAGGGACATTGTACAAGTCATTTCCCGAATCCTCAAATTGAGGCATAACAGAAGGCATCACAGAAAGTCTCTTTCTGCCGCAACGGATGATGTTTCTGTTGATATGGATCAATCAGAAACGAAGACTCCAGCCTCTGAACGTCACCGAAGGGAGGAATCTGTAGACAGCACATACACGTGAAGTTTAGATGATGGCTTTATTATTATTTTTTTCTAAATAAAAAGGAGAAGATTTTTACATTCATTTTAGTTTGGTTCTTGTTTTGGATATCCAAATGCAGGTTTTGATAGTTGGAAGCAACATTGTGGTAGCTCCGGTTTCTGCTCACTAGGGTTAGGACTATAGGGTCTGTTCCCGTTTTCTAGTGGTGACGTGTAATATGATTAGGCCTTTCTTTCTTTTCTTCTTCTTTTTTTTTTCTTTATCTTTTTTTATCTTTTGTCATTTGTAAATTGACAACTTAGATGGGAGGGAATGTTCATCCATCTTCTCTTTAGATTAGTTCTGCAGCTTGCAAATATTATAAGTGCCAGTAAACGCAAATATTAAGAAGAAAATGGGAAATAAAACATAACCAAGCAGATACTACTAGCGTTGGAGCTTTTTAAGTAAGGTCACCATGAATCTTAAGATTCAATATATACTCATCTTAATTAACTATTTAATAAGCAATACTAAATTTTTTTTGTACCCATTTACTCGGAATATATTGGCCTATTTGGTAATTAATAGATTGCACTAGATGTTAATTGATTCTATCGGTAGTTAGCTAAGAGAGGATTAATATAGCAAATTTGATCAACGGATAACAATAATTATTTATTTAAAGATGTTTGATAAAATTAACTATTCAGTATTACCTGTTTATATATAAAATAACTCATAAAAGTGACTTAAAAAATGATTTATAATGATATGAATACTTTCATAAGAATTTAGATAAAGCAAAAGAAGTCAACAATCTCATTTAAAGCAAAGGTTTATAATAATTTAATAACGATATCTAACTGTCATTAAACTAGAAGTAATATTATCACAAATAGTTGTCAATCTCCTGAGTTCTCGATTTTTCAATGCCTTTTTGTTTAGAGTTAACTTCAACATCCTCAAATATATCTAGAGGTATAAATTCAAGATCTTGATCGATGATGTTAAAAGTCAAGTCACCAATTGTGTTTCTTCTAATATAATTATGTAATGCAAAAGTTACACAAATTATTCTATTTTGATCCATCAATGAATACTTAGACATCTTCTCCAATATCTTCCATCGATCATTAAGAACACCGAAAGTCCTCTCAATATAATTTCTCATTGATGAATGAGACTATACCTACCTATTGAGCGATCCTCATTCTCAATATAACTTCTCATTGATGAATGAGACTATACCTACCTATCGAGTGATCCTCAATTTCTCGTCCATGTAATTTACTGGATCTTTTCAATTGTTTTTATGTTTATTTTTAAAGTTCAAATTTGATATTAATTCAACTTCAAAAATTAAAATTAAAAATATTAAATTTTAATAATAAACTCAATATTTATATCTATTTCTATTTCTATCTGTTTTAGTAATTTGTAATAACTTTTGGATATAATAGTTTTTTACAGTAATTTATAATAACTTTTGAATATAATAATCTTTTACTTCTTTAATTTCTAAAAAAATGCTCCTCATAGAATATTTTTAAAATCAGCAAATTGAGTTCAATTTGCTAACGTAATTAACTAATTACTAAATATAATTATCAACAGATTGGTATGGTCAAATAATTAAAACCTTTTAATCTATGAAAAAATGACATTTATCTAACAAGGTAAATTGTTTTTCGTCAGACAGTTTGACAATTAGGCAAATGTCAATTATATGTCTATTTAGTTTTGAGGTCAGCCCAGGGAATAGCCCAACATCGTTATGTCCTTTTAACAACGTAAACTGTAAAAATTAAAAAAAGAAAAAACTAAAACTAAAACGCCCCCGTTTGCTGCTCAATATCCTCTTTTCACGTAGAAACACTATTTCGTCATCCATCTGCTCTTTATCCGTCAGTTTATCAACTGAGCTCAAAAAGCCGAAGCTTCGCGACTAGAAGAAGAAGAAGAAGAAGGAAGATGGCAGCCATGGCTGCACTTCAAAGCTCAATGGCATCTCTTTCTCTCTCCTCAAATTCTTTCTTTGGCCAGCGTCTCTCTTTTCCCTCTCCCTCCTCTCTTCCTGTACGTTATTGTCTTCCATTTCTTTTGCTTTGATTTAAAAGTTTCAACCTTTCCTATTCCTTATGTGTTTTACGCTCTTAATTCGATTGCTTTTGAACTACTTTTAATATGTTTTTGTTATGTTGTGGAGGTTCTTGCTTAAGTTTTGGAGTGAATGGCTTTTTTTCTTCGATGTTACATTTTGTTCTGTCGCTTTCGGATTTTGAAGATGATTTCAAAATTGTTTTTTTGGTCGAGTTTAATTATTTTTGTGTTGTCATACTACGCTTCATAGTCTCCATTCTTTCAGAAAGGGATGAAATGGGAGTAATCAGAGATAGCAAGTAGTGAACTCTTTGGTCGCTGTAGGAAGGTTTCTTCGATTTTTGAATTGGTTGGTTTTTCATTGTTTTATTTGGCTTATAGTACCCAGAAGAGGTTGCAATTAGTTCAGCTTTTTTAATGCGAAACCATACAAGTTGAGTCACAACTGAGTAGACGTTTCCTGTTCAGTTTTTCAGCACCTATCCCTGGTTAATGGATAGGTCCTTCAGTATAATGAATAGCAAACCAAAACTCTGATTTCTAAGTTTTCAAACTTGTTTGACAATAATGTCACCTTCTTTTAACCATTGCAATCTCTAGTATATTTGTTTAGGTTCATAGGACCTTGACACCACAAATTTTCAACTATTTAGTGTGACAGTGAATATATAAAATCAATGAAGTTGGCCTCACACAATACAATAACTTAAGCTATTGTGATGAAACGATCACTTATATGGTATTAACTTAAGCTATTGTGATGAAACGATCACTTATATGGTATTAGAGTCTTTATAACTAAGTGGTCGTGAGTTCAAATCCTACCATCTATCTATTATTCAACACAAGATAGAGTAAGCCTGTGCAAGTTTCAAGCCCAAAGGGCATTCATTTGAGGAGATGTGTTAGCTTTCACTTGAGGGGGTATATTAGTGAATATATAAAACTAATTAAGTTGGTCTCACATAACAGCTTAAGCTATTGTAGTGAAACGGTCACTTAATATAATGTTGGAGTTTATAGTTGGGTTTTTCTTTTGTGAATGCTGTTTTGCCTCAAAAATTGAGATCTAATCCATATCACAAAATGTTCTCAATATTGTATTCAGACTTGAGATACTAGTCTATAGCCATTTGACAACGATCTTTCTACCCACCTATTACTCAGCACAAGGTAGAGTGAGTTTGTGCAAGTTTTAAGCTCAAAGAGCTTTCCTTTAAGAGGGTGTGTTAGCTTTCACTTGAGGGGGTGTATTAGTGAATATATAAAACTAATTAAGTTGGCTTAACACAATAGCTTAAGCTATTGTGATGAAACGGTCACTTAACATATTGATGGAGTTTATAGTTGGGTTTTTCTTTTGTGAATGTTGTTTTGCCTCAAAAATTGAGATCTAATCCATGTCACAAAATGTTCTCAATATTGTATTCAGACTTTAGATACTAGTCTATAGCCATTTGACAACGATCTTTGTATTTGTTTGACATGCAGGTTAAGTCACCAGAGAAGCCATGCCTTATTGTTGTGAGGGTTAGTATCTTTGATGCTTGTCATGTCTGTGCCTTTTAAATGAACCAATTTTGAGATCTTATGACTACTTTAAGCATGTTATCATCTCTGCGTAGTGTTTATTTGCTGATGGGAAGTAATTATGCTTTGCTTATTAAAATTTGCCGATTAACCTTCTCATTTGATTCTTTCCTCTCATCTTACAGCTAAAACGGTGGGAACGGAAGAAATGTAAACCCAACAGCCTGCCAATTCTACATAAAATGCACGTTAAGTTGGGAGATACGGTTAAAGTTATATCAGGTGATGATAAAGGTAAGGTTGGAGAGATTACTAAGATATTAAAGCACAACAGCACTGTGGTATTAAAAGACATAAACCTGAAAACAAAGCACGTGAAGAGCCGGGAAGAGGGTGAACCTGGCCAGATTATCAAGGTTATTTACACCTGATATATGTTTTCGTATATGGAGGCTTTTTAGTGTAGCAAGTTCTTTCTTCTCCTACTTCACTTCTTATTCGGTGAACAGTTTAATGTAACTGGAGATATTACACTTATTTCAGATATCATACTTAGATCCATTTCATCCGTTCTTGATAAGTAACTGACCCACTTTTACCTGCCTCTTTTTATTCACAAAGATCATTTGCTATTCCAGATTGAAGCACCTATTCACAGTTCGAATGTGATGCTGTACTCTAAAGAGCTGAATGTTACAAGTAGAGTGGGTCATAAAGTCTTGGACGATGGTAAGCGAGTTCGTTATCTTATAAAAACTGGAGAAGTAATTGATAGTGAGGAGAACTGGAAGAAACTGAAGGAAGAGAAGAAGGAGAAGACTGAGGTAGCTGCTGCTTCCTAGGAAAAGCAACACATAGCTTGTCATTTTTCGTAGCTCCTAAAACTCAGCTGTAATTTGATGCTCACTTTACTGGTCTAGATGTTTTGTATTTGCCCCTTGTTGATTTCCGACATTGGGAAAGCTGAAATGGCCCGTTTGTTGAATGGAAAACTTGTATGGATCTATAGCCTTAAAAGGTTAACTGCATTCCTATTGTATAATTGCAATTCATCGGTAAAAATTCTGCAAAGTACGGTACTTTGAAGCTGACATTCAATGCCAATAAAAATATTCAGGGGCACTGGTGACATGATAGTTCTAATACAAGCATTTGGGAATCTTTTATAAACAAAAGTCATTGGTCAACCAATTTAGCTCTATGATCAACTAATGTAGTAAGTTTAAGACAAAAAGTTCAGTCTCTTTCTCTCTTGTTCGATACCACTTTACCTATCTTGTCGACAAATTATGATCGATCAGTGTAGCTATGCGGTTGACCAATATTCATGATCTAAGAGCCTTTTCCTTCTATTTTTCCTATTTTCCATATTGTATGTTTATGTCTTCAGAAATTCTAAACAATTCATTCTTCTTTTTTTTAAAAATTATCATCCCCCATTTCATCAGAATCAAGTTAGATTGCATTAAATTGAAAGTTTTTCATTCTTGGATTTTCATAATTAGAGTTATTTTTCAAATTGATACTTTCGTAGTCAAATTGAAAAAAGAGTCAAGGTTGTTACCATTACATTTATATCGATACATCTTTGATTTATTTAAATTTTATATTTTGGGCACTTTTTCATATCATTATTTTTGAAATTTTTGGGAGTTTTAAATTTATACTCTTTTTATAAAATTGATGGTTGGATATTGCAATTATGTTTTAAAAAAATTTACAATTCCAACTCCTTATTTTGTCAAAACTTGCCATTTTCACTTAATTAAAACTTTAAATTAAGTACAATACCAAAATTGAGGAATTTTCAAAACGAAACACAACTAAAATGTTCTATCAAAATTGAGCTTTTAAACAATTGTTTGGACTCTTTAAACATTAAATAGCATTCTTTTTTTATATATAGAAAATGAATAAAGATTGCATTAACCATAGCAAAAGCTATTTCAACGTTACAATGGATACACTAGCTTCCTAATTTTATAAACTAGTAAACTAGTCAAACAAGGAGAAAATACATTCTATGTGATTACAAATTCCATCTGATTTTCACTCCAAAGGACATATTGTTTTGAGCATTTTTTCTAGTATGGTAGCTTTGATCCAATTGATTATGTCTTCAGCTAACGGATGTTTGCCAATTTCATGTCCTCTATATATCCTTTTGTTTATTTCTTTCAACAAGGTATAGATTGTTATGGTGAAAGCAAACTTGTAAAGCACTCCATTCTGTTTATGGTGATTTGCTAGCTTAATTATCCAGTCAAGAGTCTCAATCCATTCGTAGGTTGTCAAAACTCTACCAATATATGCAAGATTCCACTCCACACTGATTTAGAGTACTTGCAATGGAAGAATAAGTGACTTCTGTCTTCTTTAACTTCTTTACACAGACACAAATGAGATCATATGAACCAAACCATCTATTTTTGGTTCTAATTCTATTTTTTATAACAAGCCAAGTGATTAGGGAGCCTTTAGGGTTCAAGGAATTCTTCCACATAAGCTCAAACCATGGAACATCCCTACTACTATTTGGAAGATCTTGTAGCATGATTTGTTCGAGAAGACCCCTTTGGGATCTGCAATCTAGGTAATACTATCCCCATTATGCTAGTGAGTGATTTGAGGTAGACAATTTGTTAAGGAAGCGAATCCTCTGAAGTTACCTGACCATGCTCCATCTTGAATGAGTGAGAAAACCTTGCATTAGGATGAATTATGTTCCTCAAATGAGAGATATCATTTCTATGTGAAAGGGGACTAAACTCTGACTAATTATCATACCAAAACCACATTTCCCAATTGGTATTTAATCTAAAGGTATAACTGATTTCTTAGGTTTAACATATGAATGAAGAGCTATGAATGTTCCTTGGAAATTGACATCTGTTAGAAATTATGATTTTTGAGGTATATTTCATACATCCACTTGATCCAAATAACATTTTTATCCATATATAGCCTACATATCCTCTTACTCATAAGGACTTTCTGTATTAATGGTATGAGAATGATCCCCAATCCTCTTTGTCTTTTGGAGTAGTTACTTCGCTCTATTTGACTTTTACTCCCTTTGAGTTTTCTGCTTTAGTGTGAATATGCATATTACTGAGAATTGAGATTGTAAGGTCCCAAAATATGCCCTAGTTGAAATAATACATGTTTATAAAAGTACATGTGTGATAGGAGTTAGAATTTTGCTATGATTAGAATATGAA
>JAOTAW010000005.1:20503888-20516967 GCA_025629945.1 Erythroxylum savannarum | reverse complement strand
CATATAATTAATTACATTATCGGTTCAACATACATTGAAAAAAAACATCTAACCATAACTGGAACTAATAACATAATTAGTTCATCATACATTAAGGCCTTAGAATTTATTAATAATGTTTTGAACAATAATTCCCAAAATTACGCCAATGGAAATGAGTAAAAATGCTTGAGCCTATTCAATGTTTGTCTGCATAGTTGGGACTTCATTGAGTTGTTCGTTTGTTGGTCGTGCGACTGGAGTCGGCATAGAGGAGGATGCTGTGGGGGTGGGGACAATGTCTACATTGCGTTGAGCCGGGGTGGGGACAATGTCTACATTGCATTGAGCCAGCCTATATGAGCCTATGGCATAAGCAGTTTGTGCTTCGTCCAATGTTCGAAACCCCTTGAAATGCGCATTCGAAAATCCCTCAGTTGCTAATTTGACATCATCCCAGTTGGTAAAAATACCAAGTTGACGTCCAACAAAGACCACATAAAAATTGTATCGGGCCATATTTTAGTACCTGAAAAGGAATCATATTATCATCATCCATACACGCTGGAACATGACATACATTAAATAGTAAGTAAACCAACCATTCATAAGATAATTGTTAAAACATACATCATTCAAGATGACATGTTCCCAGTTTCATCAGCATACAAATTAAGAAAGTATACAGCATGTCATATATCTGAATCTAAAAGGCTCCTAACATAGGACTTTTTATCTGTGGTGGTAAACCCCAATAAATATTCCTTAATTCAGCATGCCTCCTAAATATCATTCCAGCCCTGATTATTTCGTCAATAGGGAAGCCGAAATTGACAAGCTCTTCACCCAACTTAGCTCCTTGCATTCCTACAATGGCGTCCGCAATCACCTTAGCATTCTCTTTGCTTGTTTCAATGGCACAAGCAAATGATGTTGCAAGGCTTTCCAGTGCTTCACTATCCCGCATCTTCCGTTTCCCTTTGGTTTGCTGATTTCCTGCAGTGTTGTTAGAAGATGCGGCGAAACCGAAGACCTGGGCTGAAATAGTTGGAGAAGGAGTTGTTTGTGGGAGTGGTTGATCCAAAGGGTCATAAAAGGTTGGTTCGGTTGCTGGTTCTTCGCCTTCTGTTTCACCCTCATCAGGAAAGACAACAGCATCAGCAGCATTCTCAGCCCTACCACCAGTGGCCCTGTCCCGCCCAAACACAATTTCAAGTTTAGGGTAAAGCGGGAATGGCTTGCTAGGAGTGTAGTACTTGTTCGGGTGGCTCTGGAATAAGCAACATAAAATGTCAGAATGAATTACAGATGATTAGTCGGACACTTCTAAAAACAATAAACAATAAGCACAGAATTACCCTCATCCATTCATCAAGGACTTGCTTGCTATCGACCTCGACACATTGCTTGGACTCATTCCATCCAAAGCCACTGCAATTTAACATGTCAGAAGCCGTTTGATATTTGTCTTTTAACCTCTTGTGCTTATTTTTGACATGTCGCCTGTCAATCCCATACTCAGGAAACTTCTCCACCATCTGACGAGCAAGAATTTGGAAAGTGCCGGGCTTGAATTGGCCATTATCGGCCCTGTGACCAGCTGCCACAGCCTCCTCCATTAAGGTAACAAATGCATCTGTTTCACTGTCAGTCTAAATTCTTGCCATTGCACCTATTCGACGCAATTTCAAGAATCCCACAACATTCCAAACCATTAAATAGATGTTTTTTCACAAAATGTATCAATTAACAACAATTTGCAACTTCAAAGAAGATAATATGGAATTTCTAGTAACATGCCAGTAACTCTCAACAACACATCCGTTACAGTAATTAATTTGTCTCCTCATCAAACAATTTCATTCAAAGTCAAACGTAGAATAAGTGATTAAAACAATCCGTCAATGTAGTTACAGTAAAACCCTACCAAAATAAACAACACAATTTGGTAATCTAAAATTGCACACTCTATACGGAAGGTATCAATTTAATTGTTGTTTCTCCATTCATCAAACATGTTCGTCGCTAATTCATCTCTCCATTGACTCCATTCAGCACTTGTCTCAACCCGATCAACAGTTTCAGGCAAGGCAACATCTTCCCCAATTGGCAAATCCTCGGGTTCCATAGGAGTAAGCTCTGCTAGATCTTCTGCCATATGCAACCTAATAAAGTTGTGCAGAAGGGTGCAAGCAAGAATTATGCGCACATGAGTTTGTGCAGAATAAAAAGATGGAGTTCGTAGGATTTTCCATCTTTTTTTCAATAGTCCAAATGCACGTTCAATTACATTCCTAGCAGATGAGTGTCTCTTATTATAGAGCTCCAGTCGGTTTCTAGGTGCCCTTCCATCTCTTGCCCACTCTTGAATGTGGTATCTTGTGCCTCTAAAAGGTGTAAGAAAACCAGGACCGTTGGTATAGCCAGCATCGACCAAGTAGTAATTTCCTATACACAAAATGACACTTTTACTATTGTGCATATTTAGCATCAAAGATGTGTGCAAAGGTATACTAGTTGTGTAATTCAGAGGTTACATACCCTTTGGCACTTGAAGCCCATGGTGCCTCATTACAGCATCGTGCAGAACTCTTGAATCCGATGCTGAACCCTCCCACCCCACAAGAACATAAACAAAGTTTAAGTTCTTATCACACACCCCTAAAACATTTATGCATATTCTCCCTTTCCGGCCTCTGTATCTGGGTTCTCTGCTTGGGGAACCGTAATATCTATGTAGGTCCCATCTAGGGCATCAAGGCAACCCTTTCAACAAAAATCCAGGAAACCAAAGTTATATAATTAGTTATTTACAATACTGATATTAGACACTTTGTTGTCTCTATGAAAGTCTACTAACCTTAAACCATTTCCATCTAGGGTCTGTGCAATCATCTGCAATTGGTATGGGCTTCACATACAACAGATCATGCAGCCTTAGTACGGCCTTCAACACACTATGAAAGGCCCTACTTATTGTTTCTCCCGATCTCATCAACCGTACTTGTAATACTCTATTAGATTCATTTTGTGCTAATATTCGTAGGAAGATTAGCACCTTTTCTTCAATCGGCAGATGGCCAGTATTCGCCAATCCACCATGGGCTTGAAGCATGTCACATAACACTGTAAACGTGTTAACGTCCATCCTTAAATCCCACTGACTATTCCTATCACCCTCATGCAAAATCCTATGAATATTAGCTTCTCTTGATGGCACTGTCAAAGTCCTACTACCTGATGCAAGTTCACTCCTCTTCCGTTTCCTTTTGTATACTGCCAACACTACGAATATTACCACTTGCATTAATTCCAACTGCCCATTCAATACTTGAAGAAAAGTCAAAGCCTTAAATATCGCTTCACGAAGCCTGTTATCCATGTCTGTAAATAAATACTATCTGCAAAGTATTTATACGTTGTTATCAAAACGCAGTCCATGTACTAATACTATCTGCAATGTAAATATATCAACAACGTACATATATCCATGTTTAATCGCAACCAACATATTTCAACACTTTTACAATGTTTGCAAAACCAAGTCCATACTCCAAACCAATCTCATATCATACATAGTTCAAAAGGCATAGTTGATGTGAGTGTGGCTTATACTTTTGTTGTTTGTTTAAGCCTGCATATACAGAAACTTAGAATATATGTGTTAATTAAGTCTAATCACTTCATTATGTTGCTCCAAATGTCAGAACACCACATTTTCACAGGTTTACGTATTTGCTTAATAGTTCACTTCTTTCGTCCTACTGTAGGGTTTCAGATAGTAATTTAAGATTACTGTAGGCAAATCAACAACTTATCCTCACTTGTTTATTATTAATATTATTATAACTACTAATCTTTTCACCCTATATGCAAACTCAACTACTACAGAATCTCTTGCTACTTCATTAGGCTATGAGATAATTGTCCGGATGAAAGTTGATGTTTCTGATCTAAACTGGGATTAACAAAATCAGTACTGATAATCAAAGGAACAATATCAGCAGGATCCAGATCTGTTCAAATATAGTAAAACTACCCTTCTTAATGTACTCTTCCATTGGTATCGAATTTCCTCAAATGCTATCATAAATTAACATCAAATAACAAGATAGTTTAATTGTGCTGTAGCCGTGTATAGCTTGTAAACTAGTTAATGAGTAGAGATTTGTCACATGAAGCCATGAACCATTTAATTGAAGATCCTGTTCAACCCACTTATAATATATCAGATCCCGACAAGGAATTGGTTGAAGCTTCTGGCAATCTGATGGGTGAGTTTCTAGCAGATTTCTATCATTCATCCTTAACAGCATCCTCAACCACTACCTGCTGAGCTTAGATATAATCAATCTCTAGGATATAGTCAATCTCTAGGATATAGTGCAAGTCGACTCTAGAACTATTCCTTATGCAATGCGGTTCCTACATCTCCTTGAATAGTCCTTTTTCATACGTGCTATGCAATTTACAATCATACCTTAAGCTTCCATACATGCATGCAAGTAAATCATATTGCATCAACAAAGATTCCATACTTACATGCAATACTTGAATTTCAATGTTAGACTGCTTTTTCAATATTCTAGCATTGCTATTACAATGCTAGTAACGCATTTATCCTTCAATTCCTAGAATGGTAGATTGGCATTCATTCGTGACATTAATTCATCCTTAACATTTTCACCTTTTAAGTGGTTTGTAACTAAAATATCTTTGTGGTTATTTAGTAAATTCCCAAGGAATAAACCAAGATGAAAAAGACAATGAAAGCATATCTACTTGCATCATTTGAGGCCAAAGCTGCAAATTTTGTCAAAACTGTAGCATAAATTAATTAATCAGTACAGTAGATAACGAAGCATCTGAAATGATATTCCAGTTTAGACAAGTGAAACCAACAAGGAAACAGATCATAAACACACAATCTGGGAATAACTTCCTAACAACTTGCCGCCATACTAATGGTGTTAAGAGCAGGATTTCTGATTATGTAAATTCCGTTTCCAATAAACTTTATGGAAAATAATGGGTTCACAGTGTCAAGCAATCTATAAACTAAAATATGATTCCCAACAGGGCAGAGATCAGAGTTGGAAGGACTGTTAACAAACACTAAATAATTAACATGAGTCAAGCGAAGAAGTGCCAAGAGAACATGATACTCTTAAACATCCACACATTCTTTTACATTTTTCAATGCTGCTCATAATACACGGGCTAGCAGAAACGACAAGTCTTGCTCGAATTCATCCCAACAACATGCACAAATGTATGTATCTACTAAATCAAAGCAAGGATGAAAATTCAAGATTAAAAGTAATAATGCTTTGACTTGTATAAGTTAACAAGTCACAGTTTTATATAAAGCTGGCAACTTCATTCAAGATTAAAAGATAGTAATAAGGCCTTATATTATTTCAGTAAGATACACAAGTGGCTAAAAAACAGCAAAGCACAATGGCAAGTGGCTGATCATACAATAGGACCGAATGATGTAGTAATGAATCACCTGCAACTACTAGTTGGTTTATTCATTTCTGCACAAACACAAGGCATACTGCAAATTTGAATAAACACAAATCACATTCATCATACCAACAACCAAAGTTGTCAAACACTCTCACATACATGACACCATAATGCAGAGTAATCTCAGAAACGTTGAATAACCTGTCAACAGAAACACAAGATTGTTTTTGGAGCTTCAGCAACCAGCAATTTGCAACAACAACCCAACTAACCTAAACACCAAAAAGACAAAGGTTAGAAGCTTCACCGGATGAATCTAAAAACAAATACAAAATTTTTTCGATCTGTTGTTACTGTCGAACCCATATATCTGCAAGCATCGATCTTTCAATTCGACAATACAACAAACAAAAACCCCAGCAAACAATCCCATTTGAACAACAGATCGAAACTACAGGGACAGACGGCTGTTGTGGATGACCCAACAGTCCTCACCAACTGCATCTATGTCCGACCCAAAACGAGAAAAAGAGAAGAGGAAGAGTATTGACATCCATAATGCAGTCAGACAAACCTCGAGACGAAGGCGGTGGGGAAGAATGGCGGTGTGCCAGAGACAACGTTCGCCGGTTGTGGGTCAACAGAAACGACTCCGGATGGGGTAGTGGATGGACAACGGACGACGACAGACGTGAGCCGGAGGACGAGCATGGACGACGACTGGTTCCTCTGTTGACGGTAACATACGTGAGTCGGCGGACATGCGAGAGCAGAGACTGAGATGGGGGTAAATTTGGACAATGAGACGTCTTAACGCGGCGTCAGGGACATACTGTCCCTTGTCATCTGCTTACGCGACAGACAGGAAATTGTTGTCTCTGTCATCTGAGGACAGATGACAAAACTATGGAGACAGGAAGCAAACAGCGTTGGATGACAGGAATTTCATGTTCTGTCCTTCGTCCCCGGTGACAGGGACAGCAACCAAACGGGGGGTAACTAAACAGTGTGTAAAAGGATGGAGTCTTATATACAATATAAAGAGACCAATAACAAATAACCAAAAACAAATTCATAGAGAGAAAGGGTCGCTTTCAATTTAGAAGTCCTGTAATGTCAAAGTTTAAATTCACTTGATGTGTGGACAAAGCAAACAAAACAATAGAATTCAATTACTCATGTTTTGTTTTGTTTTATGTAATGCCTTGCCTTCTCTTCCAACTTCCCTCCTTCAGTACCAAGCAAAATTCAAAAGCATAAAAACAAGCACAGGCACAGGCACAGGCTCAGGCTGCACTTCCAATTCCAATGTCTCTTTCTGCTTAACAACACTCCTTTCTCCGTGGCATAAAAACAATACACTAGTCTAGCCTATTTACCAAGCAAGTTTAGGTAAGAGACAGCTAAATTAAACTCCTGTCAAATCCTGCTGCATACAGACTCTGTTAGGTTGATAGATAGTTTCAGATACTTAGTGTGGGAGGTTGATCTGGGTTTGAGTTGGAATGAAAATGCGACTTCACATATCTCCAAGTTTGAGGCATGTCATCCTGCATCCAGGGAAAGGTGTTAGAGATCTCATCAAAGTCAAGGTTGGTGGGAAACGAGTTTCATATCGAATGCTCTTCTATTCACTTCTCTTCTTCACATTTCTTCTGCGTTTCATCTTCGTATTATCCACTGTTGACACCATTGATGGAGAAAGCAGGTGCTCCACTACAGGTAATGAAGACATTTCCTACTATTTTCAAAGACACCCCATTTTTAACATTCATAAAAAATTGCTTGAAGTTAATGATTTTGAGATTTCTGGGAGAAACATAAAATTTGGCAGTTGAATGGCAGTATCTGCCTCGAAAATGCCGTACCATGCTGGTTGTAAGCCTCATGTATAACGCTCTAGGAAATGCCATATAATTTCTATGAGAGAATCTGAGAAATATTAGAGATAAAATCCCTCCAAATATTAGTTAAAAATCCAAGTTAGACTTGGTAGGAAGGAATCAACCGATTATGCGTGTGTTCATTTTCTTTTGTGCGACTAGTTTTCAATTGAAATGTCTGGAATTTGGAAAAGGATTATGTTGCTTATTGACTCTGAAAAAATTGCAAGTTAAACTGACGTTTACCAACGCAATTAACACGTTATTGACAAGCCTTTTGACAGGACTAAAGCCGCCTGCCACAGGTCAATACTTCAAACATTTTTGGTTCATCCCTGATTCCCGAGTAGTAATTGGGCGTAACCACTAGGGAGAGCCTTCCACCAGAACACTCTGGTTATAATAAGAAGAAAATTAACTACGATTGCTACGGTTACAGGCTAGGTCCTAAATGTTTACTATACTTTGGCAGGTTGCCTGGGGAAAAGATTAGGACCAAGCTTACTGGGAAGAAGGATTGAATGTCCTAATCCTACTTCTCTTAGTTTGGTTTTCATGGTGACTAATTCATAATTTTTTGGCTATTTAAAGGTTCCTGAAGTAATATACGAAGTTCTGGGGGAACCACTTGGCAAAGATAAACTAAATGGAAGAGATGACATTCCTCAAACTTTAGAGGACTTCATGACAGAAGTGAAGGAAAAGAAATTAGGTGCAAAAAGTTTTGCTCTCAAGCCCAGAAAAATGGTATCGGTTTTAAGCTACTTAAATAATAAACTGAAATGCATTACAAGTCCAGCCTACTATGTAATAGTGAATTTTGAATTATAAGTCTAGCCTACTATGTAAAAATGAATTTGAATTACAAATCTAGCCTACTAGCAACTTCATATCTTAAATTTTCAGGTGTCTCTCCTTGAACAAAGGACTAGAACAGCCAAAATACAGGAATATCTCTACATGCATGTAGCATCAAGTAGCATACCAAAGCAGCTGCACTGCCTTGCGTTAAGGCTCGCCAACGAACACTCCACAAATGCAGCTGCCCGTCTCCAGCTTACCTTGCCAGAGCTAGTCCCAGCACTTGTGGATAACTCCTACTTCCACTTTGTCCTTGCCGCAGACAATGTTCTAGCAGCTGCTGTTGTCGCTACTTCGCTTGTCCGAAATGCTTTACGCCCCCAAAGATTTGTGCTACACATAATAACCGACAAGAAAAATTATTCACCTATGCAAGCATGGTTCTCCTTGCACCCTTTATCGCCTTCCATAATCGAGGTCAAAGCATTGAATCATTTCGATTGGTTTGCAAAGGGGAAAGTTCCGGTTTTGGAAGCAATGGAAAAGGATCAGATGGTTCGATCACAGTTCAGAGGAGGGTCATCTGCAATTGTCGCAAACAATAAAGAGAAGCCCGTTATAATTGCAGCAAAACTCCAAGCTCTTAGTCCCAAGTATAATACCATGATGAATCACATCAGAATCCATCTGCCAGAGGCAATGCAGCTTTATCAAATTTGATCAACTTTGTGAATAGGAGATAAAAATCAGCTTCATATTGTGCAGCTGTTTCCAAGTCTAAGCAAGGTGGTATTCTTGGACGATGACATAGTTGTTCAGACGGATCTTTCACGTCTTTGGGACATTGACTTGAATGGAAAGGTTAACAGGGCAGTGGAAACCTGCAGAGGAGAAGATAAGTTTGTTATGTCCAAGCGGTTGAAGAGCTACTTGAATTTTTCTCATCCTTTGATAGTAAACAATTTTGATCCTAATGAATGCGCTTGGGCGTATGGAATGAACATATTTGATTTGGAAGCTTGGAGGAAGACCAATATCAGCCTTACATACCATTACTGGCTCCAACTGGTAAGTAACCGCAAATAAATTAATTGCCCTTTTCTGGTACACATGTTGAAAGATGGAAGGCTTTATTAAGATCAACGAAATTCAAGAAAATTGGATTTAAATGAGTTTTAACTCAAAAAATGACATTATAATACAGTGCAAGTGGAATGTCATTTGTAAAACGATCAACAGAAGTAATACATATGATAAGAATAGACTATAATGAATTATGTAGGTGAATTTAGTCTTAGGAAGTGGTTTCTCTTAGAAATAGATTTTCTGTTCCGGTTAACGTGTTCCCACTCTATGTTAACCCACTCTATTTCATATTATTTTATCCATACATTTATGTAAGACCTAGAAAAATGTATGGATGAGATGGTATGAAAACAGGTTAACCAAAACAGAAGATCTCCTCCTATTTCTCTTGCTTACTAAATCATTTCTTCTGTTAATACAGAACTTGAAATCAGACTTGAGCTTATGGCAATTAGGAACATTGCCACCTGGTCTAATAGCATTCCACGGTCACGTCCATACTGTTGATTCTTTCTGGCACATGCTGGGACTGGGGTACCAGGAAAACACAAGTCTCGCTGATGCTGAGACGGCCGGTGTGGTCCATTTCAATGGCCGGGCAAAGCCTTGGCTAGACATAGCGTTCCCTCAACTCAGGCCATTATGGGCCAAGTACATCAACTTCTCTGATAAGTTCATTAAAGGGTGTAATATAAGGGAATCTTAGTATAAGAATTTTGATTCTTTTCTGATTAAGATAACATATGTATGTATATGAGGGGAGGAAATAATAATAATAAAGAATGCAAAGAGGCAAGTTGCTAATACAGAATGTCAAATGTGAAATATCCTCGGGATGTTCGGGCGACATTCTCTTTTCATAGTAACTCAGTACTATGCTAGGATGCCCCGTTTTTTATTTTCTTATTTTTATGTTAAAAAAACATATTAGGAAACCTAGCATGAAAATGAATCAACATCTCCAGGGTCCTTGAGTGAGAGATTTTATCGCTAAATAATACAGCACAGTAACATTGCTTCAAGTCTCATGGCTGGTTAGTTTAGGCCAGAGAGACAAATTGATTTTAAGTGAATCAAGAGAGAACTGTAGCCAATTATGAATTTCAGCAAGCGAAAATGCATCGGATTGGAAGTATTTTTATACTATTATTGCCACGAAATGCACGGACTAAAACAGCGACAAGTGTGGAAAAAACAACAAACCCACCCTCCCAAGTCATCGATGAAAATGTGATAACCTCAGTTCTTTTTTCCTGTTACATTTGAAATCAAGTCCCTCAGGAACTTGGCAGACTTAGTGATAGGCGAGTTGATGGCCATCAAATTATACAACACATTCTCAACTTCACCAATTGATGGTCGAGTTTTGAACCTGGACACAACTTTTAGCTCTCCTTTATCTTCTTCTTCTTCCACAAGAACACTCCATTTCTCACCGCTTACAACCCCATCTCTCACGCACTTGAACACCACTCCCTTCCTCTTACTCAAAACACCTCTAACCTCCAACCCCATGAACGAATAGATCACTTCAAATGACCTCACAAAGTCACTCAATTCACCAAACTCACTCTCCTCTTCAAATCCCCACCTGGGGTTGAACATAACCACAGGCTTTGGATACAAACTGTCACTAACGATTTTGACAACTGATAGTTGCGAACTCTCCGGAGCCATGAATATTGCTACCTCAGCAGAGTTCAAGATTCTGGCATCTCCACCTTTGGCTGCAGAAATATCAACATGGGTAATGTTGTTTAAGGAATGAGATTGGAACACTGCGATTGCCTCATCTTTCAACTTGGAGCTTGGCCATATGATTGTGATCTTCACTGTTGACCCTTTTCTCTTGATAGGTATGTTTATGAAAACATCAAGAGCGAGTTGAGAGATTGAAGTTGATGAGTCATCGATGAGAGGGATTTCGACTTGGAATTTGGGTTGCTTTAGCTTCTTGAATTTTCCAGCGATCTTTGGGCTGTTGAGGGGCTTTTCCAAGGTGGCGGCAAGGCAAGTTTTGGCTTGTAAGATGGCTTCATCTTTTGTGGTGGGTGGGTTGGAGTTGGAGGATGACAGAGAAGAGTGGATATGAAGCGAGGGAGTTAAGGGCTTGTGAGTGAAAGAAGAAGAAAAATAAGAATTGTTTGAATAGCAATAGTGATGGTCTCTAGACAACAGGAGAGGCGAGAATAAAGTTTGTTTTCGGCTCAAGGGATTTACTGTTTTCCAGGTTCGAACGTTGAATTTGAGAAGATGGGAGGCCATGACCAGAGACAAAGAGACTAGGAAGCTTGACGAGAAGATGGGACGAACATATCACAGGGAAGGAGCGGATAAGATTATATGGCATGACACCCAAAGGAATAGTCTGGCTTAGTCAGGCCCACGGATTATCGAATACAGTCGGTAATTGGCAGTACCCATTAGCTCTCTTTTCTTTTTAAGGTATTGTGCAAAGCGTTACGATTACTGGCATCTTATTGCCGATCAAATCTCTGTTGCTAAAACGTCTAATAACCTGGTTTACCAAAGATCATAGTTACCTGTTAATAACTCCTACATGGTTATTCCAGAGAGGGAAGATAAAGAGGAAAACTCTTCCAAAGGGCGCAAACATTTACAAATACGTGAACCTGAGGTAATGGGTAAGCACAGGACGGTAAGAATTTGCAGGTGAAAACCAGAAGTAGTTCATAGAAAGAAACAGGGACCTCAATACAGTCAAGTCACCAACCAAATCCAGTTAGATGAATCAGTAAACACAGAGAGAGAGAAGTAACAATTGACTAAATGAATACATTTGCTATGCTCCCCAACTTTAAGCAACTGGTGGGCGAAGCACATGATCTTGTGAAGTATCCACAGCAGCAGGTGGCATGAATTGCCACATTGCAACTCCTGGGTAACTAATAAAAGGGACCAACTTGTTACCAGGTGCTTGGCCTTGGGCAGCAAACGCTGCAGGGATCGCTGGAGGGGGAGGCAAGAAACTAGGTTGTGTGTTCATGGCTTTCAGTTGCTGCTCCAATTTATCTTTCTCCGCCTTTAGCCTCTGCTTCTCATCACGAAGCTCATTCTTCTCAGTCTACACAGGGCAAACAGCAATTTTAGTACTTTGGTTGCCACAGCTGTCAGTCCCAATTGCACAGTTCAGAATGTCTAAACATCACACGAAAGGAAGGCATCACATGTAGAATCATATTAAAAAAAAAAATCCCATCATTGCATTCACATGTTACTGAAAAGAAAAAGAACTTGTAAAGAGGAATTCACCTTCAACTCTTTGATCTTCTCTTGAAGACCTGAATTCAAGTCTTTCAACTTTTGTGCTTCACCTCGTAATTGGGTCACAATTCGAATGGCATCACTCAAAATAGCTGTCTTGTCTGTTTTAGGCGGGCTTACGTGCTCCAAGATAGAACCCAATTCCATAAACCTAACAACGAAAACAAAGAAAAAGGTAGGAACCTGTCATTTTCTATGATCTAGTCGTTTGGTCCTTTTACTATAAATGTTCACTTTTTTTTCTTTTTCGGTGGGGGGGAGGGATTTGAGCATGTGTGGGGGGTTGCAGGAATAAAAGAGAGAGATTAAGACAGCACTTGTCATTTAGCCTATCTCTCCGCAGCTTCTCCCTACATGCCTTGGAGCTAGAAGCACCAGATGCTTCAGATCTAACCCTGCATCAACAAAAGATGACAAAGATGAAATTCCTACGACCAGTTATTGCTCCTTCAAATCCAGTACTTTAATGTTCAAATCAATCAAGGAACAAGAGACACATTGATAGAGATCCACATCCACCTCTGAAGACCTATGTGAGAAGAAAGACACGTGGAAGACAACCATCTTTTGACC
>JAOTAW010000005.1:20369497-20381126 GCA_025629945.1 Erythroxylum savannarum | reverse complement strand
TCAACAGTGATTTAGAGCCTCAGGCTCAATGCTTAATGTGCCCTATATGGGACAGTTCAGGCGCTCGGTCACAACACTGTAATAATTGAAAAAGTGTCGCATGAGTATTTCATATGCATTTTATTAAATATGCTTTATTGAGTGAAAGACAAAATGCCTTATGCTTATGTGAAATAAAGTGTTACTTATGATCGATGTGAAATTAGGAAATAATTGTGATATGCTTGATTGTTACATGAATTGAGAGAACCATCGATGATGGTTACCTCGTTGAGTTCGCAAAACCCACCCAAAATTTGCAATTATTTTTTAGGCTTTCAGGACCGAGAGTAGACTCCTAGCTTCAGAGAGACTTTTGTAGCCGTGTAGATTGTTTTGGCGAGAGAAGTCATGGCTCACAGGTCGGTCAGCTGAGACTTTTGGAATGACCTAGATAGATCTGATGTTTTTCCTTTTTGATGTAGCTTTTTTTGTACTAGGTTTTTGAACTGATGTACAGACAATAAAGGATGACAAATGTATAAACTTCTGATTTTGATGAAATAAAATGAGGAAAAATTTGGTTTCAAAAAAATTGTGTTTTTTTATATTGATGTTTTATTAAGATACCATATGAAGTGTTTGTAGTGATTGTTTGTAGCTCACCCTTATCGTAGGATATGTACCGGAAAGACCTGCGGGCGTCCCGATGTGTACGCTGCGGTAAGGGGGCGCTACAGATCCCTTCCTTTTCCATCCTCCCTTGCAGATCACAACTCCCACGTGTTCAGATTGCAAATCTCCAGCAATCTAATCTTTCAAGATTATGAAAATCTCAAACGAAACATATTTGAATTTAAAAACAGATCTGCAGATATTTTCCATCCTTACACATGCCCATGCTTAGTCACTAAATTTGCTACCAATTTGAAATTTGGAATTTTCTTTGTTTCTTTTGCATCTTTTTGATTCAATTTCATCTCTAAAGTATTGAAAATCATCCGAGAATAATTATGAGACAATCCCATTAATTTTGAATAATAGTTTCAACACATTAAAGAGAATGAAATACAAAATAAGCATAAATTGACAACTTAACAATTGAGATGTTCAACAGTTAAATATAAATAATGCTTTTCTAAATGGCTATGTGCAGAAACTAGTTTATATGCTGCAACCGAAAGGCTTTATTGACAAGGAGAAACCTTACCAAGTGTGTCTCCTCAAGCATGCTCGGGCTTTATTTGAGAGATTCAAAAATGCCTTGCTGAAAATTGGATTTTTTAATGCACGAACTAATGCTTCTCTGTTTATTTACGAATCTAATGGCATTTACATTTTGTTTCTCGTCGATGTAGACAATATTCTCATCACCGGGAATCACAAGGATGCCATTCAGAAGCTGATTACTAAACTACACAGAGAATTTGCCTTGAAACAGTTTGGATCCCTCCATCATTTACTGAGAATACATGCAACCAGAACCTCCCATGGTCTCCATCTTTCCCACTCTAAATATATAGAGTCCTTATTGAAGAAAACCAATATGAGTCACGCCAAATCTCTTCCTACTCCCTTCTCCTCTAACAAAACTTTAACTGCAAAAACTTCACAACCTTATAACCACCCCAGATTTTATCGAAGCATTATTGATGGTTTGCTATATCTCAGCATCACGTGGCCCAACGTTTTGTTTATTGTCATCCATAAGCTCAGCCAGCATATGCAATAGCCTTCTGAAGCCGATTGGTGTGCATGCAAGCGTGTGTTGCGTTATCTTCGTGGCACCATAGACCATGGCTTATTTGATTGAGCCTCCAACGTTGGATAAGTTAAGTAATACTTACAGACAGAATGCAGAAAACTGTCAGTGCATGATTAGGATTTTTTCCGATAGAAATAATACTTCCGTCGGAATTATTATAAAACCTGTACCGACGGTTTATCCCATTCCGTCGGTATACGTTTCCATGGTACTGCACATTCACCGACGGTGTTATATAAACCGTTTGTATCTACACCGATGGAAGGAAACGGAAATGCTTCCTTCCATCGGTAAATATACGGATGGAAGTAATATATCGACAGAAGATACTTCCGTCCGTATATTTACTGACGGAAATTGAATACTGTCGGCAAATTTACCAATGACGTATTTAATGACAGAATTTTTCGTTAGTAAAAGCCAGCGCAAATTTATGTTACCGACAAAAGGATGCCTTATTATGTGAGTAATTTCCGACGGTAAACATCCTTTTTCTTGTAGTGAACTACTTTAATATTACTGCCTTTTCTAATATCGATTAGGCAGCAGATATTCTTGATCGGAAATCCATTAGTGGTTATTGTATCTACATTGGCGGTATTTTGGTGTCTTGGTCCTCTAAGAAGCAGCAGGCTATTGCTCGATCAAGCATCGAGTCTAAATATCAATCTTTAGCTTCCGCCGCAGCAGAAATTGCATGGTTTCTCTCCCTGTTGAAGGAAATGGGAATCAGCTCTTCACGCAAACCAGTTCTTTGGGTCGACAGTATCAGTGTTGCCTCTCTTGCTGCCAATCCTATTTTACATTCTCGATCCAAACATATCAAAATTGACGTTCATTTTGTACGTGATTTAACTACCAAGCAGATACTGGAGGTACGCTATGTTCCTACATTGGATCAACCAGCTGACATTCTGACTAAAGTTTTGTCTTTTGCTTATCTCAAGACCAAGCTCACTGTGGTTCCACCCCAGCTTGGGGCAAAAAGTTGGTAGAAACGATCAGGCAGTACTCCCCCCTCCAAAGTACCTCTAATTGTTTCATGACAAGTTGCTTGGTACACACTTCTAGAATTCCTTTCTCTGATTGCCACATGTACTACTTTGTTACTTCATATCTGAATATAAATAAAACGGTCCAGCTATCTGATGAGCATGGTCATTCTTACAACACAAATATTTTGATTTCGCTCTCTTGCTATCTTTTAATAAGTCTAAATACTGCAACAAATGTTCACTTCATGCTTCTACCATAACAATCAAAGATAACCAACAATTATCTTCTTTCTTCTTATAAATTTCAGTCGTTAAAACCAATCAAAACAAGCAGATTTAATTGAATCAAAATGCAAGTTAAAAGACGAATGCATAATCTTGCAGTTTAGCAGTTAAAATATTGAAATTAATCTATTATAAATGTCTTTATCCCTTATCTTTGAACATCTCCTACCCACTAACAGTCCCCAATCTAAAACCTTTTTAGACTCCATTTATTTCTTTAAGAGAAATTAGATCGACAGCTCACTGATGATGAATATATCATGTTCTGATCCCCTTTCTACCAGCGATGTTTGTCTGAATCAATCTTCATATCTTTGTACCAATAATGCATGGTTAGGCAATTTAAGATCTCTAAAGCCTTTGTATCTCATATTTGGAGGTCGGTGGCTGTGGCCTATTGGTTTAATTCCAATATCAAGAATACAACAAGTGTATAGCTATTAGCAACATCCGTTACAGTTGCTCGCTCTTCTTCTCTCAATTGCTGGAAAGCCTTTGCTATGCCACCTTATCCCCAGGAACACAACTTTCCTATTTCGCATCACTTAAATCTACTGAATAGTGTATTCATAGACTTCCTAGAATTAGAGCAGTTGTTCAGAAGATAACTGTGTTAGTACAATTCAAGACAAATTAGAAACACACAAACAACGGAAGAATTTGCATACTACAAATTATTCCACAATTATAAGCAACTAGTCGTGTTAAACTATCTTTGGTTCATTACTGTTAACTGTTTTCAACTGGCTCAAATGCACTATTTGGATACCAAATTATACAATATTAAACCTCGGGGTTTGTTGACAGAAACAAAAAGAATTAGGTACTTCCTGCTGGAGCATTTAACACTTCACATAATAGGACTCTTTTTAAGATTCATCAATTCTCAAGCAAGGACCAACTCATAGGTCACAGTGCCCTTTCGGCCTAATACATTCAAGAACAAACTATCACTTGCATGCAAAATGCCACCAGTTAGTTAACCTTTATAGTTTATTTCTACAATAGAATTACCAGGGTTGCAGAAGAATAACATGGCAACTACATGAAATTGACGAGTTAGCTTAACAGGAAGGACAAAACAATAAAATGTTCAATCATGTCGCATTAAATTTTTGTTACAAACAAGTAATCACTTACATATAAAATGAGGTTGAATTAATTTCTAGCTGGAATACCAATCAAACTAAAAGGATAGATACTTTTCTTTCCGAAGAGCAAGATGCCATTATCTCCTTGGGAGTACATCTGAAAAGGTAAAATCATGGAAGGGTGGACCTGCAACAAAAAGAATCACCGCATTAACCGATGGCATGCAGCATTACCGTCGTCATTCTAGTGAAACATGGTGGGAATCACTCCGGTAGAAGCAAAAATTTGTAACAGTTTAAGCAAAGATGGATATACTTATGTTACGAAATAGTCACACCTTGTCAAGCAGCCAGAGAAAATTAAGTAAATTATAGACAAGGAGTGACTCAAACTTTCAATTGTTGAATGTGAATGGATAAGAGAAACCGCATTAACCAACAAACAAGCATGCGCTTGGTTCTCTTTTACTTATGCTTCCCTCCCAAGCCAACTCTCTCTCTCTCTCTCCATTTGCACTCTCTCTTTTGCCTTAGGTAATTTACATACCTTGATCTTGTACCAACCTAAATAAATTGCATATCGAACTGTTATGTGCCCGTGCTTGGGATCAAGTCCAAGGACGATTCTCAGGAAAATTAATCTCTTTCCCCTTATTTATGTTGGTTCCCTTACTTGCAAAACCTATTTTTGGTGATGAAAAACTGGTAGCACTTGTCAAAGACAAGGTCTGCCGATATTGGGCTAAATTACTCTACTCCTAATTAGCTAATTTTTATGATAACTTCTTCCTTACTTTATTGCATAATGTAATAGCCTTATATAGGCAAAGAAACATAAAAGTTCCACTTAAACTAGGACTCCTAGAAAGACTCCTACTCAAGCTGTTTTAGGACTCTTAGAAAAACTCCTATTCAAACTGTTTTTATTAACATAACTATAACAGAAACTAGTGCAGAAATAATAGGAAAATAATAGACTTCTACTAAAAATAAAACACTCCTCTAATAGACTCCTAATAAAACACTCACTCTTCTAATAGACTCCTAATAAAACACTCATCCATATCAGGAACCCTAAATTATAGGGACTTTATGTTCGGTGAGGAATCAGCAGTCTTTGCAAGTTTAAGATAGTTTCACTCTTCATTTCCTCTTTCTTTTTTCTGAAACAAACTTGTGCAAGATTTCTCACCTTCTTGCTCTCCTAGAATGTAAAATGGAATATGTGCAACCATCTTTGTGCCACCTTCACTCCAGTTAACAGTGCCTGGATTTTGAATGTGCCCATATGCAGGTCGAGAAGGCCCAAAGACTGATAAACAAATTGCAGGTTCGTTCATCAAGCCCAAAAAGTCACGGGCACGTCTCCACACCCTTGCATCCGAAATACGAGATCGAGCTACCTGGGATATAAATCTAGTTGCAATTTTCAATAATGAAAATCAGTGCCTAACACAAACTTAAGCAGATAAATCCTATTGAAGTTCTATTAGCACAAGATATGAATTAAAAGAAATCAAAATCCCATAAGAACATGCCTTGCCCAAGGATACACGGGCCCTTGGTAATAATTCTGGATGATATGTTGCAAGCTTTGCAATGGCAGTAACCACAAAGCAGAGAAGCCTTGATTGTGATGACCTTCGGATGTTTTCACTATCAGAGCTCAATGATGACTCCCTTAAGCCAAGCCGACTTCCGAAGGAAACAAAAGTAAACAAATTCATTACGGAAAAGCAGGCATGTTAAGATGAACGGAAAAAAGATAGTTGAGCAGCATGCCTAGATGACAGGTTTTCATATAAAAGTAGTTCCAAACTCTCAAAAAGTTCCCTAGCTGCATCCTTGTGAGATTCACCACCCCCACCATGCTCTCCTATGGCCCAGCATAGCTGTAGTGCCAATTCTGTCTATAGAAAAAAGCAGAAGAATGTGATGATCACCAAGTAAACTATGCTCTGTAGGTTATAAAAGAATATCCAGCTGGATGACCAAGATATGTTAACCTTTGCAGGGCTATCATACGCTTCTCCAAGCCTGTCAATTATAGGCTTCTGCAAAGATGTTCATAAGGAGTTCAGTGATTAGATATAAATGTGCTCTCTAATTAATAATCGAAAATATAACAACTCACAACACAAGCAATGTGCATCTTGTTGAATACAAAAGAGAGCATGCATCTTACTCTACAAAAAAATCTGTAGGAAAATGCTAATGTTAATTCCCCAAAATGCTGTAGGAGAAAGAAAATTCTATGACTCAAAAAAGTTTTCAACTGAAACATAAGACTACTGCATCTTCAACCATACCAAGAACACAAAATGATCTAGTATTTTTATTTATAAGAAACTCGAGCATCCATTTAGAAAGCCACTTTTGACATTTTCCCTATTACCACAACAGCTTTTCAATTTCAGTCATGAGATACCTTTAAGAGAGCAATGTAATCTGCTGAACGCTGAAATGCAGCAAGCATAAACTCTAAGATCCTCTTCCGAATCTGCAAGCACTTAACACTTAGAAATCATGTAGCATAATAATTAGACATTAAATTTTAAAAATTCAGTGAGTATAGATGCCAACAAGAGTTTCCAAACTAAGAAACCGGATGTAGTCAAATGCTTCTGCAGCCAATGTGGAACCTATGATAGATGTCTTGAATTTCAGATTAGGTTTTAGATTCCATTATTTACTTAAACATTAAAAAAACTAAAGTGAAAAAGATTAGAAATGACTTTCCTCAACATAAACGTTTCTAGCATTAAGGGTATTTTGTTTATGTTTCATTCCTACAAACAGTAAAATGTCTTCTCCAGCCTTGATCTTTCTGCCCACTTCCCCCATAATTATGGGCACTTCTTCCCTTACTTTCAAGTTAACCAATTTATGTTTCAGGAATTACCATATCATTCCTAATCACCAGAGCATAAGCTTAAGCACATCAGTTGACCTCCATAACAATGTTTTCTAACTACAAAAAAAAAAAAAAATCAGAACTTCAATCATTTCCTGAACAAGCTACCTCATAAGAAAAGATTTTCGCAGGAAACATTGTGTCACTTCTTGTCATAAGCAAAGGAATCAATGCACAGATTAAAGCTGCAAGGACAGGGAATAACAAAAAATCAAACTCAGAGGAGAAACCTAAAAGCATTTCTTGTTACAATAGACGAATAATTTCAAAACTATATAATTAATAAGACAGAGACATGAAAATTAAGAATGGATTCCATACAATCGTTGATATTGCACAAGGCTAAAGTGAAATACATATCAACAAATTGAGGTGTCATTTTGAGTATTTGTTTTAGCCTATCAGACTGTGGAGTATTGATTGCAGCCTGCAATGCTGCAGCAATTGCAGGAGAAGTCCAATGCCGTTCCTGCAACACATAATCCAGCCAACAGCTAATTTCAGCACCTCCAAATGGCAAATAACTATTGCTTAATAGCAAGTGACTCCATGGATCCAATTTACCAACAAAAAGATGAAAGACATTTTCTGAATCCCTTGAGAGAAATAAGGCAATCAGGAATTGCATTAATCCTAGACAGAACTGCATTACCTAATAAACATCTAAATAAACAGTTTCCTAGACAACTTTTACCATTTGCACCATCTGATTTTTAACTGAAGTTTTTATTAAAAGGGAAACATACAGCAAGACCATCATTTTCATCCTTCAACAGTTCTAAAAACAAAGGATCAGCTGCATCTATTGTGCTGCTATCCTCAGATTCAGAGTCTGCCCCACCATCTCCTATCGTTGAACCAGTATAAGCTTCATCCATGAGTGCAAGTAGCATCTGCATTCAGATTGGGGAAAAAAAAAACTTATCTACACATCACTGTACTTTTTGGCTAGATATTCAAACTAATACTCCCAAAAACAACCTCAGGAGCTGTACTCTTCTGGATTGTGGCTATGCTGCTTCCAATAAGTGATCCAGAGCTCCTCTCTACCTTTTCTAGTGCCACTACCAAGACTAATACAGACAACAAGGTGAATGTCAAAACTAAATAGAAAAAGTATAGCAGATCATAACAAATGATATCTGCAAAAAAAAATAGCATGCTTCCATGCCCCCAGAAAGAAAGACTCATTTCGCAATACTGATTGGAAAGCACATTCATTTTGGTCAAGAAATTTAGGAAAGGAAAATATCTAAGGAGGTGTGAGGTAAGGAACATATGGCAGTCACCAATATAGTAATAAAGTAAAGCCATCTTAAAAGAACTTTGTCAAACCAAAATTAAACAACCTAACAGAAAATTTAATGAACAGCACAAACAAGGAACACTTGATGAGCATGCTTGAGTTATAATGGATAAAAAGCTTAGATTGTAAAATAAGCTCATGGGATTAAGGATAAGGAACTATACAAGATATAAAATACTTGGATACATATACTTACTAGGCAAATCCACTATAGATGGAAAGAGAGGAAGAAATGACCCAGGTGACATCAATCCTGGGAAAACCTTCAAAAATGGTTTTTCTAATCTGCAAGCAAATAGAGATGGACACTTAGATGGGCTCCACCACCTCAGCTACCTAAATCACTTGACCAATTTATTTTAAAATTTTTCTGTGGTTGTACGAAAATCTCAACTACTTTATAGAACAGGACTAAGTTTGCAGAAGACAACACAAAACAAAGCATTTGTTGAAGCTCTAATTTCAGCATTATATTTGTTTCATCTCTAGGAAAAATGATTACCAAAAAATCAGTCAATCAACAAGAAAATAAAGGCAAAAACAACAGTTAAGAAAATTTGTAAACTTTCTTATCAATATCTAAGTTAACCTGTGTTATTCATTATCTTCTTCCAAACCATTTCCCACAGTCTGACCTCTGTAAAGACTTAATACAGCTGACTACCACATTAACAGGAAAGTTGCAACTTCCCATAATTCTACAAATTCCAACCAAAATAAATAACAGATTTTTAATTCTAGTACCCACGTAAAGGTCATGTAAATACAGATTTAATAATTAAATGGTTTATGGTACTCTTGTGCTAATACAATACATGAGTTACCAAAAAACAAATATACCAGATAAATATCAAGTGAAAAAAATATTTTACCCAACAATGAGAAGATTATCAGTCATAGGGAAGAGCTAACCTTTCACCGTTCCATGCAATCAGCTTTAACAACAATGGGAAGAACTGCACAGGTGTTATCAATATTAGTTAGCAATATATAATGAAAATGTCAATTGATTATGTTTCAGATGTTATCATTGACTCAAAACTCAAAACTCAACAGTTCAGTTAACAGACTTTCAGCATGAAAAAGTACCAGAACTTTACCAATGCAGTTGACAAGTCTTTCATGTTCATCATTCAAGAAAATTTAAAAATTAAAACTCAGGGATTCATGCTTTCCACTTGATGTTAACTTCTGCAAATTATAAGTATACCTGAGGCAGTAAGGTGGGGAAGGATGTTAAAATTTTTTTCTTGTTCACATTAAGAAAGTCAAGAGTTTCTTCTGCAACAACTGGATCTGCAAATTCACTGCAATTGACATTAGAATAAGATATGCATATGTTGTCCATAATATTATTGTCACAATCAAATTTTGTAGACTGAAAGAACAAAAACAAGATGGCACCAAATATCACCCACCAAATTAGCTTACTTGCACTCATAACATTCAACTGCTTTAATTACATTCTGTACATACATGAACGCTCATTAAGCATATAACAATGCTTCATCTCCGCATAGTTTATTCATCTAAGCAGAAGAGATGACTAAAACTTTGATTGTTAAACAACTGCTTGTCCCCACACTTTTATGATATCAAATCAAATTCTAAATAAAATGGTTAACACTCAAAGATGTTCACGAACATACATTAAAAGAATCATAAAAAGAAATACAAAGTAACAAATCCCATAGTTGGAAGCATAAGCTTACCGGCTCAAGCATGAACGGAAGAACACCTTTAGGCTGAGATCAGCATCATGTAGAACCACATCGCCAAAATCCAAGAAAAATTGCAGAATGGCCTAAGCACCAAAAAAGTAACCAATACACCTTACGTCTCTTGCAGTCTAAGAAACAAAATTTCCTTTCATCGAAATGCAAACACGAGAAAATAGAAGGTTAATATCAATAGAAACAGAGTATTTTAAATCTTAGGCTTTTGTACTCAAATTCCTAAGTTCTACCATTGCTAAAAGTACAAATATTTCAACTTAGGACTAAGAAATAGATCATTTTAGGAACAAATTCCATTTTCTTTAATTTCTCTCCACATTTACCAAAACTCAAACTGGGAAGTCATTGAATTCATAGCTCCAGAAACTCACTCTCCAAAATTTCTCACATTTTATTCGTGCCAAGTTTGCAAGATTCACGAATTGAAATTTCTAACCATCACTTTCTACAACTTTCCATTTTTTTTTCTCCTTCACAGTCATAAATAAAAATAAAAATTCTATAATAATCTCGAATTGCAAATTAAAATAACGAATCGCTCATAAAAAGAAAAAGTATTTACCAGTAAGAGGAGACCGTAAGAAGAATGGGATTGAGAAAGAGAGACAACAGAGCGCTGGAAGAGCTTGTTGAAATGTGGATAAACCCTAGCTATCAAATCCTGCCCCCGCTTTTTCTCTTCTTTACACAATTCATGTAGCCTCTTCACCTACTCAATTTATGTAAACCACTCCAATTAAAACTCAAAAGCCAAAGAGAAATTGAGATCATCAAACAGAGAATAATACATACAGAAGGAAGAAGAGAAGAATCGGAGGAGGGATCGTTGGGCAAGTTTGATAAACTTCGCAAGTGCAAATCCCACTCTCTCTCTCCATCCCCCATTACTATCTGGTACCATAAAGCCAAGGTGATTCGGATTTGTATTCCAAAGGCTTTTGCCTACGTATTTATACTTTTATCTTAAAATATGTGGATATATAGTAAAAAATAGCTTTTATATTTTAACACCAATAACATATCTCACGACCTAAAGTTCAAACTTGGGAGGGAAAAGGTAAGACCAGTCTAGGGTTGAGCATTCGGGTAATTCGGGCCGAAATTTTACTGTTTGGGTTCGGCCCGAATTATCCTAACTTTTTTATCTTACTCGGTCTGAACCCGAACTTTTTCTTACCCGAACTTACCTGATCCGAATTACCCGAAATTTTGTTCGGCTTTACCCGAATTACTTGAAGTTGTTTTTTTATATTTTTTTTTTAAAACCCGAAATTTTGTATTTTTATAACCTAATTCAGGTAATTGGGCCGGCCCGAAATTTTTTGGAGTTACCGGACCCCGGCCCGAAAATAATTCGGGTAATACCCGAATTACCCGAATTACCCGAAATTTGAAATTCTTTTACTCGAATTAATTCGGGCCAAGTCGGGTAATCTGGCCAGCCCGAATAATGCTCACCCCTAAAGACCACCCCTCAAAGAACCATCTCGAAAACTCTCTGACAGTTACGCAGTGTATGGTTGCTGTGTCTGTTAGTTGGGACAGAAGATAAAATATA
>JAOTAW010000005.1:20280291-20295719 GCA_025629945.1 Erythroxylum savannarum | reverse complement strand
TTCCAAAATTGCCCCTGAACTTTATTTCGATTCATACTTACTTTAGGACATTTTTTAAATCATAAAATTGAAAGAATTTGCTAAAACTTCCTTCTTGAGAAATGTTCCTTATAGTCTCAATTTCATAATTCCACCAAAATCATTAAATTTGGTGCACTACGTCAAAAATTATACTCCAAATAGTTCGGACTATCATTATGCTAACACATTTTTCAGCACTTTACTTCCATTCGAAAATTGACATCCTTAAAGACTAAATTGAAACTCAAGTTCTTCAGAACATTTGTATCCCTATTTCTCTAGTTTAATCCAAATTAATAATCACCTAATTTGGATAACTAGAGCAAACGTTATGGCCAAAATACTTTCAGAGTTTTCTAATCCAAGACTGCACACTAAACCTGACTTCAATTCTGAACTTGAAAGTCTTAGAGGCTAAATTGAAATTCGGTTCCTTCATAAGCATTGTAGCCCCATATCTCTATTTTATTTTTCCTCAAGAATCAAATCAATCGGACCTCCGCAGATCAAGGATTTCTCAAAATACTGAACCATATTCAGAAAATTTTCCAACTCAATCTGATTAAATCAATCATCCTCAATTTTATCTCAAAAATTCATAAATTTTTGATGAAACTATAGATAATTGTCTTAGGAATCCAAAACTTCAAAAACCAAGTCAATCGAATGTCGGACGGAGAAATTATAAGCAAAAGATTGAGAGAGGGTCGGATTGGGAAAAAAATAACAAAAACAGAAGGAGTCAAAACGGCATATAAATAACCGAAATTTAAAAATTTCATAACTCTTGATCCTGAACTCCAAATTTGACAAATTTGGTATCAATAGAAATATCAAAGGGAGCTCTACAACTTACATGAAGGAATGAAAATTCAATTTGGCCTCTAAGAGGGTCAAAAACCACTGCAAAGTTTCTGTCCACATAACTGTTATCCTAAATAGTGCAAGAACTTTTAAAAAATCATATCTTTCAACTCAATAGTCCAAACATGTCATATTTTATATCAATGTAAAGATCAAGAAGAATCCTACAACTTTCATGAAGACCCTAAGAGCAATTTCTCACTTTATAATGGTCAAAAAGTCATTCAAAGTTTCTGTCCTGGAAAAATCAATCCTAAGCAACATCAAGACTTCGATTGATCATAACTTCTAGCTCCGATATCGAAAAATTGCAAACTTTATGGAAATAAAAAGTTGTGGATATAAGCTACAACTTTCATCAAGACCACTTACTCTAATTCAAACAACATCAGTACGATGATTGGCCTCAAATCACAGCATACATAATCCTACACTTAGGAGCATTTTTCAAAAACAAAGCAAAATAACCTTAACTTCGGAAGATAATAACTTTCAAATCCGATATCGAAAAATATCATACTTTATAGCGACAGAAAGCTTTCAACAGAAGCTACAATTTTCATGAAGATCATTATCTCGAATTCTGCCTAAATCAAAAAGTCAACTATTCATCCCCAAAAAGTCAAACTTGCTTAATTCTTCAAATTCTCACACTTTTTCTCTTTATTTCTTGCTTTTCAACTTTCATTTCAATCAACTCATTCATTTTAACTTTCATAACCCATGCAAAACTACTCAAATATCAAAGTCATCAAAACCAATCAAGAACAGTGAAACATTCTCTCTAATCACTTTAGAGTGACGAATCCTTTATTGACTTACTAAGCTATCTCCATATAGTTCATATTGCATCCAAGTACTACCGATTGAATTATCCTAGAACAATTCATAAGTAATATCAAAACATAGTAATTTTAACATGAGATACATTGGTAATCTCAAGTCTAAGGATCAATTATACAATCATTATTATGAGAAAATCCACAAATACATAAGTAATATTCCTTTTGGGATTCTTATAGTTGGGTCAGTTCAGTGACTTATTTTCTAATAATCATCCACACATTAGTTTAAGTATCTTTATACTTTAATTTATGAGATCAATTACTTTTTACATAAGAAAAAAAACATAATGTGTGCTAGTTTTACCGTTTTAACAATATCCCATCTTGATGAAACTACAACTAAGAACATTTAAGAATAATACGTAAATATAAATTGAATCTCACAATTACGATCTTATCGTAGTTTCAATTACACATTACTTATTCCAAAGATTTTATTTTTAGTATTAAAATATCAAATATAATTAATACATAAAGACAAATAATGCCTTTATTAATAATTTTGCGACTACTAAAACGATTGACTATAGGGCATAAACTAACAAGTGGGTGGAAGTGCATGAATTTATTATGAATTAGGGTTTCTTTAATTTTCAAATGACGTTAAATAACAAAGTTAATTTGAGAATATATTGTAATTAGGGTTTTGTTGATTAAAATTAAATTAATTAGGGTAAGTTATATTATTTTGGTTAAATTAAGTTTATTGCTTTTAACTAGGATTTATTAAATATAATTAGAATTAAAGAAATAAGCTTAAAATTAATTAAAAAGTAAAAAAAAAATATTTGCATTACATTACTATTATGTGACACGTGAAAACATAATTTTATCAATATTTTTGTTTATTTAAGACTTAAATTAAATATTTTACAAAATTTTTAATTTATTTTAAATACTGAACTATTAGAGTTTCACCTTATATTTGAGTAGAAGTATTAAAGTTTAAAAATCTTATTTTTACTAATTTATGTATAATGTCTTATGCTCTTGACCATTAGTTTGGTGAACCCTGGAAAGAGAGAGAAGGTTTAAAATTTTTTGTATTAAAAAATATTTTAAAATAAAATTTTACTAAATTTGTATCATATTATTTTAATAAGAAATTTCAATCAAAATACTATAAAAGATTAATGATATTAGAAAAAACAGTAAAAAACAAACTGTATTTTACATTTTCGTAAAAAGTAATCATTAATGAAAATGTAAAGAGATTAGGAAAGATCTGAACCACTCAATGTTTGTGGGTCCCATGGACGTGGCGTCGGATCGACTTCCCTGCTAAAGTAACATTCGGGAAAACTGATGATAGATGAAAAACAAGACAACGAAATCAGAGATGAATTGAAGTAATTGCTATCAACTCAAACCCTAGAAAGGTTTGTAGCTTCAACCAAAGTACCTTAAACAGGAAACACTTAACCAGGTTAATGCTTCTCTTTCTTAGTTATTCATTTTTTTTTGAGTTTGTTAAAATTCTAGGGTTTAAATCGTGGTTTTTGATTCACTGTTTTAGCTATATCCAGCAATTTGGGGCTTTTAGGTTTTGGTGAAGGTATTCCATGATTCTCTCTGTTCATTTGTTTACTCGGAAATCTGAGAAATGTAGAATAGTGCAAAGTGTAGCTCCTTTCCCTTGTTTGGCTTTTCTGAAGGAATTTTGTTTGCAATTACTTTTTGTTGGACTTTTTAGAAACTATGGACTGCGGTTTCTGTCTCCTAAAGTGATTGATACTGAGGTGTTCATACATTACTGCAGTGGTCTTAATGATAATAAAATAAAAAGGTGTGGGTTATGCTATTTTTAGGCCATAAGATAGACCGGTTAATTACTACTTAGTCGCCGTATGGAATAGAAATGAGGTATTATGTGACCAAAAAGCTACCATTTGCACTGATTTAAGAGCGTTGCTTTCAGTTCATATTTCTCAAAATCTCATTGTGCCCTTTTGTGTGCTCAATAATGCAAAGTTCCTTTACAGAAATTGGCAAGCGATAGTTGCATTGGAGATCATCAATGGTAGATCATTCTTCCTATCACTCACCATCTCCTGATAGAGATCAGGGTCCTTATAGGAGGAGCCCACCTCGAAGAGAAAGGTCACCGGTGCAGCAGAGGAGTACTCGTAGAGGTACCTCTCCAGCAAGAGAGAAACGTTCCACCCGTGCCATGTCACCAAAAAGCGAGATGTATCAGTCTCCTTCCCCACCAGTAAGGCATAAGACATCTTACAGGGAAACTTCTCCATTTGGAAAAGAGAAAAATAATAGTCGTGCTAGATCTCCAAAGCGTGAAAAATCTCGCTCTCCTTCTCCGCGTACAAAACGGTTAAGGAGATCCCAAGCTAATATAGACACTGATAATGTTGCAGATGGGGAACGGGGCAGGAATCATGTGAAAGTAGATAATAAAGGTGCATTCAGGGAAAGAGAGTCTGAAAAAACAAGTGAGAGGGAACATGAGAGGAATCATCGTAGGGATGATGATAGGGGTTTACGAAGAGAAAGAGAGACTAAGAAATATATTGAGGCAGATCATGAAAGTAATCATGGTAGGGGTAGAGAGAAGTCCAGACATAGAGAAACTGGTGCAGATAGAGAAGCTGGAGGTGAAAAAAAGGGGAGAAGGTCAGGAAGAGATGAAAATGACAGTAAGTCTTCTAGAACAAGACATGAAAGGTCTACTTCTCCTTTACATCACCACAACAGAAGCAGGCATAGATCTCTTTCTCCTGAAGTAGCAGCTGATAGAAGAGAACATGACGAGGTGCCTGGTGATACTAACCTTTCTATTACTTGTTCTACTTTTTCACAAAAATATTCCCTATTTAATTGTCCAGTGTAGTTGGTATCTGCTAATGCTGCTATTAAATTTATACCAATCCAGTGTAGTTGGTATCTGCTAATGCTGCTATTAAATTTATACCAATACTGCATCTCCATTTGAGAAAAATGAATTATTGTGGAAGGGACAATCGTGAAAACTATTAACCATTTCTTTTTCTTGTTAAATTGATACCTAAAATATTGTTTCCTGACTAAATATAGTCATTGCAGGTGGCAAAAAGAGCTGAACGACGGTAAGCTTCATCCTTAACTTGATTTCCTTTTCAATATCTGGATTTGAGTTTAGGTAACATGTATGTCCTGGGAGTGGTAATTATGTTGTATCTATCATCTTATTTATATTTTCGATTATATTTAAGTGCCTTAGATGTTCCAATAGTATAATCCTTACAGCTAGGTTGAACATTGCATATTCTGTAACTTTGAGATGATACACTCAGGACCATATGAGTGGAGCAGATATATAGAAAATTCTGTGGTCTTTAAGTCATGTGGACTGATGATGCAATGATGGTTCCTTTGTCTGTTTTTTGAAATATTAGTACTTGATAATTGTAGCCACTGGGGGTATAGGAGACAACATGCTCAGGATTGCCACACATCTTTTAGTTAGGTGAAAATGGATTTACTTAGTAACAAGAGGTTGCATGACTGCTTGAGCAGAAATGGAGATGATGATTCTTTGGCTAAAATGAAGGCTGCTGAGGAGGACATAGAGGCAAAACAAAAGGTATTTAAAACTCATATTATTGCTTAACGTTGCCAAATTGTTAATGTTGAACGTTGTTTTGTCCTCCAGGTGAATTATTTATCTATTCCCTTAACTTCTGTTTGGTTTTGATCATCGATCTTTCATTGCAACTGCAGCAAAAACCATCATTTGAGCTATCAGGAAAACTTGCAGCGGAGACCAATAGGGTCCGAGGTTAGTGATTTGCAGCATTGCCTTTTAGTAGAGTTAGAGCATTTCCATGCCTTTGATTGCTTCATTGGCTTCTTGATTCTCTCTGCCTCTCCATCTCTCTTGGTCAGAAGTGGTATGATTGATAAATTAGGTCACTGCAATTAAATTCCGGTTCTAATTTCTTCTTCATATCCAGATTTTATTATTTATTGTTTGTTATCCACTGCATACTCTGCTAACCAAGTTTCTGTTCTAGGTGTAACATTGCTGTTCACTGAGCCTCCAGATGGTCGAAAACCTGACGTAAGATGGAGACTCTATGTTTTTAAAGGTGGTGATGTGCTGAATGGTAAGATTTGGGTCATCTTTAAGTGTTGTGAATGTGATGGAAATTATAAGAAACAAAATGTAATTGCTTTCTTGAGAACTTTTTCTGACTCTTTTCCTAAATGGTAAGATTTGGGTCATCTTTTGAGCTATATTTTTATGTTTCGCGGAATTTTTAGCCAAGAACTTTTTGACTCTTGATAAACATATTTTCTTCTTTTAGAAGAGCATACTTTTAATTTTTAATGGTGTAAATGGTGAAAATTTGCCCCGTGTTCATTTTCCTTTGTGCTCTTTTATTCTCTGGTTATCTAATTTATACTGCGATGATTAAACAATATAGCTCATGTCCTTTGCCGTTATCCATTAGTTTAAATGTATGTTTTTGTCAGAGCCCCTTTATATACATTGTCAAAGCTGTTAACAATATAGCTTATGCCCTTTGCCGTTATCCATTAGTTTAAATGTATGTTTTTGTCAGAGCCCCTTTATATACATCGTCAAAGCTGTTATCTTTTTGGAAGAGAGAGGAGGGTAGCAGATATTCCTACAGATCACCCATCATGTAGCAAGCAGCATGCCGTCATTCAGTTCCGGTAGATTAATAATTAAGTTGTTGTGCATTAGTGTTTGGGGACTTTTTTCTCATTATGTTTCTGATTTTCCAGGCAAGTTGAGAAAGAGCAATCTGATGGTACTTCATCTAAGCAAGTAAAGTAAGTATTGCCTCATTGCCTATCACTTTTGGTAATTAACAGATATTATCTTGATCAATTGATCTCAATATCTTTTATTTTATTTGTATAATTTTAGGCCTTACTTAATGGACCTTGGAAGCACAAATAAAACATTCCTTAATGTAAGTATTATGATCGATGTATGGCTACCTTTTGTCGACCTCTTTATCTTTCCTTTGATAGTTATCACAGTAATATCTAAAATTTTCTTCTGCATTTGCAGGATAATCCCATTGAACCTCAACGTTATTATGAACTTTTTGAAAAAGACACTATTAAATTTGGTAATAGTAGGTAGGTCACTAGCAAAGATTCAACATCTATGATTTCATGGATCAATTAAATATTTTTGCCTTTAGTCCGGTTACCATGGTCATACTTTGTTGCTTTTTCGATATGGTTCGTACAATATTGTTCTCCTGAATGCATTTTACTTGTGTGCCTGGCTGTTACCCTGCTCTGAAACTATTTTAAGCATGGTTGGCATTTTATTGATTCTGAAATTTGGTCTTCTATTCTATACGCCTTCAGCTCTCTTTTCTTACATTGATTTAAAGTTTTTCTTGAGCAGTACATGAGCAATTCTAGTCATGAAAAAATTTGTTTTGGTTAAGTAAACTCTTTTTTGTTATCAGAAGAGAAAGATGATCCTTTCTTTCTTTCTCTCTTTTTCTTGTATCATTGATACTCTTATTAACCATACAAGGAGGTGTGTTTGCCAAGGCATGTGTGGAAGAGGTATGAACATTTAGGCCAATGTAAGGATATTGATTATGTGGGAAAAATGGGTCTTTCTTGATGAATTATAAAAGCTCTAGGTGGAATTCAATATTTGTTTCAACATTTTGTAGTAGCAGATAATAAGCTTGTTGGTTTGGTTTTGTTCTCCTCTTTAAACAGAGTATGCTCTATTTGTGCTGTCATTTCTTTTGTTATTATCAAGATACAAAGCAATAAGCTGATTTTCTCTGCTGCATTTCGATCTTGATATTCTAGGTCATATCATCTGAGAATTGAAACACTAGATGGTGGTTCTGGTACTATTTTCTTTCTTATGAAATTGCACTCGAGTATTTTCTAAGAATTACAGAGTACATAAAGTCAGTATCACATTATGTTCCAATCATGTTAAGTAGTGATCTTGCTGGTTTTATTTGTTGTCTACTTTAATATTTGTGCTATAATTTAATGTTGACATGAAATTATATAGACTTAAGATATATTGACCATTGACAAAAATCTAAATTTCCTGCCTGCCTTGACACTCACATTCCTATAATTAAGATGGTTTGGCCATAAACAATATCTTGATGTCTTGCCTGCTAATCTTTTTCTTAGTTTCCTTCACACATATTCCAAAAATTTTACTTTCATCTCATTTTTTATATAAATGTCTTAACAAGGTTCTTACCTTGGCCTTGTTCTGTTGCATGTAGGAGATGTTGGCTTTACAGCTTGCTTAAGTCAGTTGAAAACACATTGCTGACATGATCATTAGTGCGTACACAAACAATGTGCATGTGCACACTAAACACATGCATTAATGGTCAGAAACATGTTGATATCCTGCTTACATCAAGTTGATGTTGTGAGCTACCTTATAAATATGCAGAAACATACATTTGCATCGTGCTTACATTTTCGATCGGGAAGTTGTAGTGGGATTGCTACGAATGGTTGTACATGAATTTACCATACTTATTTGTGCTTGTTCGTATTGTTGATTTCTGCATATCTGCTATATTATGGTCATTCAGATTCCATACTCTGTTGCTGGCTTTGCTTTTTCCTCAATGGGAGTCCTAATATTGTTATGGATCGATAATGGAGGACTTGCATTTGTTTGTTACCAGTCAATTATTGAAGGTGGATGATCCCTGAGTGACATCCTACCATATCTTTCCAGATATACCTTTTGTAACATTGCAAGTTTTTGAGCACTTAAAGTATCTTCTGGGTTTTTGCAGCCGAGAATATGTCCTATTGCACGAGAATTCTGTGGCATGATTGCTGACACTTTGCTTGGACGTGACATCTTTTTGCCCCCAGCATGTGAAGGATCTATGACATTTTTGGTTTTCAACTATAATTTCTATCATGAAAGTGAGACATTGTGGAACATTCAACTTACTCTTATTTGGGTTGGAGGGGGTAAAACGCGAGCAATTTTGCTTGTTCCAAATTATCCTTCTTTATTCTTGAAGTGATTCATTTCCTCTAATTTTCGTTTATACAGCTGGGAGTATTCGAGGTAATAGATTGTCTTTGTAACATATAGAAAAGGTTGCGACGTTTTAAATAAATCGTAACAATCATTTCTCTTGGGAAGATGAAAATGGTGGGGACGGTTTGGTTTGGGAATTTCTTTAGCAATACTTAAATTCACTTGATTTGGTTTGGGAAGATGAAAATGGTGGGGACGGTTTCAATACTTCTGGTAAGAGTCCTCTCATTGTAAAAGAAATGAAAAGCCTGAAAATTATCTTTCCATCTACGTAGTAATATTTTCTCCCTTAATCTGTTCTAAAAGGTCTAACTAGAGCAACGCTAGTTTTAATTTATTGTGCCTTTTCATTCTCGGATACTACAGATTACAGGAACAAGATTTGTGGGCCAAATTTCGAGAAGGGCACACATTATATGATATTCCTGGTTGAAGTCATAGTTTGTTCGACTTCCAATTAATTAAATATCTCTTTCTAGCAGGCATTTGCAGGGATGAAGTCACCTTTTTTTAAACCAAAAAAATGTGTGGGTGAGATAAGATGGAATATAATAAGGTCAGAGTAAATGAAACAGGTAATTTGATGCTGCATTTGGGGATTTCATGGGCCACATCAGTTTGACTTTAGATTAAAGAAGGGATTAATATACAGAAAAATGAGCTATTGTCCTATCCGAACTACAGCTACAAATTGATAAATTGCAGAAATATTTTGCCACATTTTATGAGATTGGAAATGCTTTAAATAGCAATCACTTCTAATTGCTCCTACTTCTTTTATTATTACTTTCCTTGGAAAGAGATGGTGTTAGTTGTGTATAAGATATGTAGGTTGAAATCAATTTTTTAGCCGGCAGAGCCAGAGGCTGAGCATGATCATGAGCTGCATCACTTAAAAATTCTCTTAGGAATCTCATGTTACAGTACTTTGCAAGCATAAATTATAGTAGGGTCCTTTCCTGCTGCCATTCTTGGATAGGTTTATATAGGTTTTAAATATTTATTTGTTAATTTTGTAATGGACTAAAGAGTTAAAGCTGTATTTAAAATTACAATACAGCATCTCACAGAGTTGTTTTTAGGTGATTGTAGAGACCAACTCCAACGGCAACTGGTTACATTTTTTATTTTGTGCAATTGGGATGTTTGGAAAACAATAAAATTGTACACATTTTTCTTTCTTCTTCTAGATTAAATCTACTTTAGCTACCCTTAAATCCAGGGTAAAGTTAGGTGTATCAATTTACCAAAGAACAGAAAGGATTAACAGAGAGGCAAAGCAATCACAATGAAAATGGAAAAGAAAAAGAGTTCAATGGGATCAATGCGCCGAGATTTCATTCCTTTCTGGTTTTCTGTCTTTTCTCTTTTCCTCTATGGCTATGTACATGAGGCTTAGTACCGTTTAAAAGTCAATAATGGGTTCTCCAATTGTCAAATTCCTCTGTATCGTCCACGGCAAGTTAAAGAGCTTGGCCATGATGAATTTGAAGATCTTGTTCACATTTATGTTATGTTTAGCACTTGAAAAGAAAAGGGTCGCCTTCATTGCCTTTGCATATGCTCGAGCCTGTATTAACACGCAAACACAAAAAATTTATAAGACCAAAAGAAAAAGAACAAGAGCATCCCTTTTCTTGAAATGTATAAAGCATGCATCAGTAAGTTAACGCGTGTATTAAGAAAAGAAGGTTCTTTCCAATCCTGAGTTCAACTTTTCCTGAGTGCCTAAATCTTTACGTACTTACTACAAATATTTCATATTTGGAGAAAAGAAGTGATTTACCTGAGTTACTATTGGCCATTGCAAATTTGGAGGGAGTTGGACGAAATCATCAAATTTAGTCCCTATTAGTATGGGAATAGCAGTCTGCAGAGACCAAACACAAGCTAAAAAAGCTCAGAGATACCGATTAATTTACCACTAATTTGATGAATTTTCCAGATTAAATGTCCGAATTGCACATGAATACAATTACCAACTAATTGTATGATAGAGACTGGAAGTTTCTGAGTAATTTTACTCTAAATGTGATAAAATTTTACCAACAAAACTATAATCACTGGTTTTAGTCTCCCACTTGATACAGAAAAGAACAAAGTTAACGAAGACTAGTTGTCATTATTACCTGATTCCATTTTCTTGCTTCACTGTACCATCCAATTACACTGCAAAATCATGTTTTTCGGTAAAATTATCAGATTAAAATAATTTCCAAATAGAGGGAAGAAGAAACAAGTTTGATGAGCTAACCTATAAAGAGTACACCGACTAGTAAGATCAAACATAAACAAAATCGCTACTGCATCTTTACATGCCATGGGAACATGATCAATTGACTTTTTGTCACCTGCATCCAAGTCTTTAAACTGATATACCAGAAAACCAAAAGAAACAATGGTCGTTTCTCAGAAAACCAGTAAGCCGGAAAAATAAGACAAACCAAAGCTTTACCTCCCACGTCCCATATACTGAAAGCTATCCTGACACCTCGAACAAACAATGTTTTGTCCATCAAGTTCAACCCTGTCATCTTCAACCACCCTTTTTCCTCTTCATCAGCAACATACTTGATCTTCACATATAATAGAAAAGCAAGAGTGAGTAATTCCCAGATAACAATTTGTTAAGGCTTCTAGTGAAGCCGATCCCTGTCCAAATCAAAGCTATAAAATTCTTCTGAAACCAAAAAACCAAACAAAATAAATAGGTTAAGAAAGAAGAATAGAATAGAAACTCAGGGTTTACCACGAAGCTTGTTTTTCCAATTTGGCAGTCGCCCAAAAGACTAATCTTCAGAGTGACTAAATCCGAATCCGTGTCATACCCAGTACCAAACGTCTCTTTGGGATCCTGTCGCGAAACCAAACCACAGTCTTCGACGGCCTCCGGCGGAGAAGAAGAAGGCCGGGTAGTTAGCCGGCGATACCTTGCAGGCCTACCCGAGCAAGCAAGTATCCTGTCCCAAATGATCCCAAGGAACTCGTGAAAAACTGATACACTTTCAAGCAAACTCCACTTGATATTGACATGAGCAATCTTCCGCCAAAGCTTTGTCATGTTTTCACGAGTGACTCTGGCCATGAACATGTGAATAGTAGTCGAAGTAGTTCGCTTCAAGTTGCGTCATAGTTAGTTGCGAATATATTTCTATATATGTTATGCTCTTTTTAGGTATGTCTGGTTTCAGATAGCTAACCAAATTTTGTAAGAAGGCAACTCGTGGAACACAAGTGACTGTTGACCGGTACATCTTTTGCCCTATATTCCAAAACAGTCCATATTGCTGGTTCCTTGGGTTTCTACGAGGGTCGTGGACATTTGAGTCAATTCCTCGTAGTTTCAAGAATGTGATGCTTATAGTGTAGAGTGGTAGGGAATTTTATTGATGGAAAGGAAAATTCTTCTTATCTCTAGTAAGCAACCCCTTTGGAGTTTTGATCATTACTTAACAACAAAACAATGGATTGGAAAGTTCAATTGAAAATGTTAGGTAAAACTAATTATCACATTCAATTAAGTTTCATTCAGGGTAAAGTAAAGCTCCAGTTTGTATGATGGACTACATCTGGATATTTGTATTCGGATTTTAATGATTCCACTTCACATCAAAGCAAAGAGCTCCAAAAGGAATACTAAATTTCTTGGCCGCCTTAACATAAAAAAATATCTACACCTATTATGAACGTTGTTGATACGTAAAATTTAAAGAGGTTCAATAATATACAATTTTTAATAATTCACGTGAAAAGAAAGAAGCGGCTTTATTTATATCAATAATATTAAGTATGAATTCTTAATCCTGATAATTATTAACAATGCATAAAACTTCACTATATTAATAATTAGGTGAACGATGCCATCTTTTTCTAGTTTTGTTCTAATATGTAAATAAAATCATCTTAGATTCTCTACTTTACAGCCTTTAGAATTGAATTAGCTGAGCTAAATCATGGTTAATCAATATTAAAATAATCCAAATTCTTTCTTCCAACCACTTTATTGTAATAATAACCACAGGAGTGCTGATTCTATAGGTTATATGCCCAATGATGGGATTATATTTGGAACGGAAACATCAGCCCCTAATTATGAGTAAATGGATACAGCTCATAATTAGAAGGAACCATTCAATGAAATTATACGTCTTCTATTCTAGTCGATGGGTGGAGGAAGTTTTCATCTTTCACCGTAGATTGATAAGAACAAATGGGCATCCACAAACATTGAAGGCTCAAAAAGAGATGTTGTAAAAGGGTAGTTAGGACTAGGAGGTATATTGTCCTAAAACTTTGGCAATTTTCATGTTTCTCCAAATTACAAAACCAAACTTAAGCACGAATGCTACCAAGAATCTCTTCCTAGGCATACATACACCGACCCTAAATTTTTATTGTTTCATAATTTTGTCTCTTAGTACATGGGATAATGAATTGTATTGTGAAGGGTCACCTTCCACTAATTGAAATGGTAATTTTATGCATTTGGTACTGCCTCTGTCGGGATGTGACTCGAGAGCCCCCAAGAGAGGTCCAAGGATGGACACCTTGACTATAGCCACCTAACTACCTTCCATTTTACTACTTTGGCTGCTATGGGGGGTACTTATTCCTAAGTCCTGACTAGAGTCATTATAGAACTGAATCTCCATATTTTAAAGCTACTAAGTTCAGTGATATCATCTAGATCTTGTATATAAAATATTAAGTGAAGCATGAGTAAGCGGAGGGCTCTCTTTTAAAAGGTAAGTCATCCTTTCTTGGATGATGATATTCATTAAAAAGTTAAATCTCTTAATCTACTTACTTTGATTACTAATTTCTATTGTGTTGCCTAATCTTTGTTGGATTGATCACACACGTTCAAACACATGAAAAGAGAATAAAAGGCTTACGATTTCAATTGATTGCTTGAAAGGCATGTGCTTCAGGGAAAAGCTAACATGAAAGCTTCTATCTGTCTTTATCAAATTGTTGAATAAAATGAGCCTATTCTTACCTTTTTGGTGTGGGTAAGTAAGGTATAGTCGAGGTGGGAAACATGGAAAAGTATGTTATTGTTTGAATAAAATAAGCTCTAGCTCCCTTTCCCATCCCCAGTAACTACTTAGCTAAAGAAGTAAATCTCAATCATCGCCTTAACTAATTAAGTCTTTTATGTACACATTCATTTGCGTGCTAAATCATAAGCCTAAAAAGAATATGTACATACACGTGTACATAATTATGTGCTCCTATTTATATGCTTAAAGGACAAATGAATCATGCATGTCTAAGATACGATAGCCCAATATCAGGAAAAATGGGATAAGAGTTATCACAAGTTCACTTATGCCTCCGTGTATCTTCTAAGGCTTTAGGTAATATTGCTTGTTTCTTGTAAAGAAAAATTGAATAGTTCGTACGTAACTAGTCTTCCATGTGCATGGCTGATAATTTGCTGCTTTCCCTAGAAAGAGAGAAGTACAAAGCATTTGAATAGAATAACTTTTGGAGCTTACGTTAAAATATAAGGGTGAATGCTAAAATACTCTATTCGATTCTCACTTCTATTGTTGATTTCCGCAAGTTAATGTCTCACAATTTGATGAGAAGGCAAATCACTGCTTATTTATTTATTTCTTTACGTCAACAATTAATGTATCTGAAATAAGAGATTAAAGGTGGTTATCTCCTTAAAAGTGAAATACTTGATTAGTGATTACTTATAAACTGTCCAAAATCAAAATAGCATGACATACTAACCAATGCCCAAATTTTGAGGTATACAATTCTTATTGTACCATATCAAGGTAAGCGATTAGGGAAAGGATGGGCTTTTGCACATAACTTTCAGCTGATTGAGAAAAGCCGTATGGCCATTGTGTGGCACCCTGACTTCTATTCTTGTCAGGTTTTGGAGGTGGCTGAGCAGCACATCCACTGTCGGCTTCTCCAACGGACTACGAAGCGAGACTTTTTAGTGACCTATATCTATGGCCTTTATAGTGTGACTAAAAGGCGGGAAATTTGGAATCGCCTTTCCTGGCTGAATGTAAACAACAGAATACCGTGGGTGATTATGGGTGACTTCAACTATGTTCGGCGAGCAACAGAGCGTTTAGGGTCTAAACCACCTACGGACTACTTCATGAAAGACTTGCAGGAGTTTTGTGTAACCATGGGTCTTGATGATGCCCCTTACAAAGGAGAGGTGTTCACATGGCAGAAAAATCACTTATGGGCAAAATTGGATCGGGTGCTTGTTAATAATGTTTGGGAAGTCAATGATTGGTACTGCCTGGCTCATTTTCTTTCAATGAGAATAGACTCGGATCATTGTCCAACCATTGTAGAACTTTGGCAGCAGGAGCTTCAGGGTAATAGGTCGTTTAAATTCTTCAATTTTTGGCTTCTTCACCCCTAGTTCTCGGGTATTGTTGCCTCTTCTTGGGATTCTTCTACGGCTGGAACTACCCAATTCCTCCTTGCGTCTAAGCTGAAGGCGTTGAAAACTCCCTTGAAGAATTTGAATAAACTAGCCTATGGGCACATATCGAGCAAGGCCAAGGAAGCACAGGAGGATTTCCAGCTAGCATACCATGTTGGACCCCGAACTTTTCTTGAAATTTTGAAGTGTCAAGTGACATGAAATGAGGAAATTAGAATGAATAAAGAAA
>JAOTAW010000005.1:20262828-20277199 GCA_025629945.1 Erythroxylum savannarum | reverse complement strand
GCAATTTTATGAACTAATTAGTATATAATTCTTTGTTCAATTAAATTTGGACCAAAATCAAGAAATGTTAAGTTCATTAAGTATTACGTAAATAGGTTTCCGTAATGCTCTTCAGCCCAAAAAATATGTTGGATCTTTCTTACTATGATATGCATTTATATTTCTCCAATTTGAGTTTGTTTACTTGATACTTTACTACATTTACTGTAGAAGGTTCACATTTATTAAGGTTATATCTTCATTTCCATTAATAAAAAATAAGCATATGTTGAATATGTTTTACGATGAACGAATGATGAGTTCTAAAGTCTTAGATGAATGGAGTTCATTATAAGAGCATATACAAAATATATGACAGCACCATGATGAGCACAATGACGATAGACTTGAGCCAAATGACAAGATTAGGAAGGAATATAATCCATCTCGTAAATTTTTTGTCATTAGTTTTAGATTTGTACTTGAAAATCCAAATGATTTAATAGTTTTGCAAAATTTCCGATTTGATTGCAGTCATTTTTAGCACAATCAAAAATAGAAAAAGACCATCGACTTCATCTGGTGAGAGAAACTGCTAGTGAGAGAAAAGGTGGCAAGAACGATTTTCTTCTTTTCCAACGACCATCGACTGGCACACAGTAATCGATCTCTTTTCACGTGGTTTTGCCAAAATTTTCAAGCTCGTTTAGACCAACCATGGTGGCCCCCGACCACGAGAGGAACCAGCCGAAATGGGGACGAACGAGGAAACGTGAGGAGGAACTGCCGAGCCGCCCAAAGCTGTCGTATAGCGCAGCCGTAGCAGGAACCCGGACAGAACTAGTCACCGTAGACGACCAGAGCTGGCCTGCTGAAACATCGGTAGAGCTAGAGGAGGGAGATATAGTGCAACTAGTCGGCGATCATGGAGGAGGGATCAAGCTCTCCCAAACGTTCAAGGACAAGTTAGATAAGCAGTGGACAAAGGCAGTCGTTGTAAAGCTACTGGGTCGTAGGATCGAATACCAAGCTCTAAGCTCCCGCCTGCGCACCCTTTGGAAGCCATTAGGCCCTCTGAAAATAGTAGATCTGGAGTGAGACTTCTTCCTCGTTCGTTTCCAGGAGGACACCGATTATCTTCACGTGTTGACGGACGGACCTTGGCTAATCTATGGACAAGCACTTGCAGTCTAACGTTGGATGCCCACTTTCCAGCCAAAAAATGGGGAAGTTGCTCGAGTAATCATATGGATACGTTGTTCGGACTTACCTATTGCTAGGTACCACCCCGGAATCCTTACGGCTTTGGGCAACTTAGTTGGCGCTACGGTGAAGATCGACGACATGACGTTACTGGCTCATCGGGGGCGTTACGCTCGCATTGCGGTGGATATTGATCTCAAAAAGCCGCTAAAAACCAGTGTAGACCTGGACGGAAAAACACTGCTAGTGGAGTATGAGGGACTCCCTCAATTATGCTACTCCTGCGGGAAGGTAGGACATGCTTGGCTGGGTGTCTGCATCGCAACAGGGATGCTGAGGAGAGTACAACACCACCTGCCTGAGGGTCCAAGAAGGCTTCGTCCTTAGCTGCGACCATCGAAGGAGGGACAACTCGCACCACTGCAACAACCCAGCCAACGGTCGACAACGGCTATGGACCGTGGGTTCAGGTCCAACAAAAAACCAGACCTCCAGTGAAACGACTCCAACAGAAGAACAATACCACTGTATCACATCAGTTGTCTTCGGGTAGAAAGAACGAGTCCATTCACAAGGATGGTTCTCGATACTCTGCTCTGACAGATACAGAGATGGTGGAGGAGATCGAAGCTAGAACAGAGGCAGCTCCACAGTCAAATAAATTACTGGGCCTCAGCTATCGAATGAACCTTACAGAATTTTTAGGCTCTGGCAAGCAAACCAGTTTGGGACTGATTTTCAAGGCTACTGGGCCTAAGCAACCAGCTAGGACAGAGCCCAGAGGAAAAAAGGGAGTTCACAATAGATTACTCTAAGGAGAAAGCTCTGGGGCCAAGCCCGACCCGACACATCATTCGGCATTAGCCCCTCAAGTCCAAATCCAACTCAACAATTCAGACAAAAACATAGCCATTGTCCTCACTTCACACACAGAAATGATCTGCGACCACCAGGTGTTGGAGGAACGAGAGGTGGTCATTGAGGAGAGCCCGCAACTAATGGAAGGGGTAGAGGCACCAATGGCTATTTCTTGCCTAAGGGAGCATACTGCCCCTCCACCTACAGACCCCCTTGATATAGCAGGAGAGGCAGCTGAATCAGAAGTCCTGCCGCTGTGTGGGAGTAATAAGGAGTTTGCATTGCGGCCTCCGACCGATGGACTACAGGACCCTCCAATGGGAGGTACAGAATTCGGTTAATTTCCTTTGTTATGTCGATATTAATTTGGAATCGCCAAGGGGCAGGGGGACATAAATTTCGGATTGTCCTGCGTAATTATCTGAGGCATTATAATCCGAGTATACTCGTTTTGATGGAACCCCGGATTAGTGGAAATAGGGCGTAAGATGTTATTAGTACTTTAGGTTTTGATTATTCTTCCAAGGTTAAAGTCGTAGGCTTCGCGGGTGGAATTTGGATGCTATGGAAGGGGGATTTTACTATTTACATAGTGTTAGCCCACCGACAATTTCTTTATGCCATTGTTAAGTATGAACTTTACTCGTTTGATTTCACCGCAGTTTATGCCAGCTCGCAAACCTCCTCTCAAAAACACTCTGGCCAGCTCTAGAATGGATCGACAGATCTCTTAATAGACCCTGGCTAGTAGGAGGAGATTTTAATGCAAAACTAGAAATTACGGATAAGCGGGGTGGAGTCACAACCACGGGGATAGTGAACAAACATTTTCAGGAGTACGTTCAAGAGAGCAACCTCCATGATCTGGGGTACGTAGGCTCCAAGTTTACGTAGGGCCAAGGCATGGTCCAAGCTTGTTTGGATCGAGTCTTTGGCTCAACAGAATGGATTCAAACCTTTCCGCAAGTGGTTAACTACCACTTACCATTCCTCGGGTCAGACCATAGACCCCTGTGGATCCAGTTTCATCAACCAAGGTCGAAACGATTAGGATCCCTAACTTTTAGATTTCAAAATGTTTGGCTAACTCATCCAGGGTTTGACAAGGTAGCATCTACACATTGGTTACCGGCAAAGGAGTCGATGAGTAAATCGTTAGCACTATTATCTCATCAACTCACCGATTGGAATCAGTTTGATTTTGGCAATATTTTTCACCAAAAGAAAAGGCTGTTAGCACGATTACAAGGTATCCAGAGAGCCATGACCGAGGATAATTTGGATTCTCTGCTAGCCTTAGAAGAACAGTTGAGTGGGGAACTGATGCAGGTCTTGAGTGAAGAAGAAATCTTTTGGCATCAGAAAGTCCGGTGCGAATGGATTTCGAAAGGGGATAGAAATATCAAATATTATCATACTCTAACCCTTTCCAAAAGAAAGAAAATAGGATCGAGCAACTCAGGGACTCCCAGGGGACAATAATCTCAGACCAAGGGCAACTGAGCCATTTAGCTAGAGACTACTTTACCCACCTGTACACGCGGGAAGTCGAACCTTAATCTCGGGTACTACCATCAGGGGCTTTCCCCTCCATTTCAGAGGAAAGTATCTGAGATTTGGCCCAACCCATCCACCCCACCTAGATAAAGCTTGTAATATTCAGAATGAATCCGAATAAAGCCCCTTGAATAGATGGTTTTAATGCCCTTTTCTTTCAGAAGCAATGGGAGAGGGTCGGCCCTAAAGTGACTGAGTTCTTTCAGATAGCTTTCAGCCAGGGATGGTGGGAAAAGGATTTAAACCAAATCCTCTTGGTACTTATCCCCAAAAATCCATCCCCGACTAGTTTCACTCAGTTTCGGCCGATAAGTCTTTGTAATGTGATTTATAAAATTTTTGCTAAAGTCATTGTTAACCGGTTGAAAAATCACTTGGATGTTTTGGTAAAGGAGAACCAAAGTAGTTTTATTCCGGGCTGCCAAATAATGGACAATATCATCCTGGCCTAGGAAGTAATCCTCTCGATGAAAAGGAAGAAAGGGAAGTCGGGCTTCCTAGCGATCAAAGTGGACCTAGAAAAAGCGTATGACCGCCTCCGGTGGGATTTTATCCAAAACACTTTAAAGGATATTGATTTTCCGGAACAACTAATTTGGATCATAATGCAGTGTGTTACAACGGTGACTATGTAGGTGGTGTGGCAGGGCACAATCTCAGACCCATTTAGCCCATCACGAGGAATTCGACAAGGTGACCCGCTCTCGCCGTATCTTTTTGTCCTCTGCATGGAGTGACTAGGTCATCTTATCTCTCGAGAGGTGGGACAAGGTCGATGGAGACCAATAAAATTAAGCCCTATAGGGCCTTCTCTATCTTACCTTTTCTTTGCTGATGACTTGGTGCTGTTTGCGAAAGCCACGGAATCCTAAGCGCACGTAATCACCAAAACTTTGGAGGAGTTCTGTCAAGCTTTAGGACAGAAGGTTAACATTGATAAAACAAAGATTTTTTTCTCCAAGAACGTTAAGCCAGAAACAGCGCGCCGTATCAAACAAGCCCTGCACATTCAGAGTACAAACAATCTGGGCAAATATCTAGGCGTCCCTTTGCTCCATGAGCGTACCATGCAAAACACCTATCAGCACATCCTGGATAACGCCCAATAGAAACTTACAGGGTGGCGTGCAAAACAGCTTTCGCTAGCAGGACGTGTCACCTTAACTTAGTCTGTGATCTCGGCACTCCCGGTTTTAACAATGCAAACAGTGTGACTGTCGAGACGCCTCTGTGATGACTTGGAACAAATCATGCGCAATTTTATCTAGGGTTCCACGGAAGCGTAGAGGAAAATGCCCCTTGTTAATTGGGATTCATTGTGTCAACCCAAGAAAACTGGGGGCCTAGGCATTAAGCGCATTAGGTCTTCCAATGATGCTCTTTTAACCAAGATGGGCTGGGCTCTGATTACTCAACCTATAGCTCTATGGGTCCGAGTATTACGGGCTAAATATCGAATACAAGCTAAATATCGGATGGACCCATATCACATCCCTACTACGTTGGAAAGGCTAGGGGCTTCTAACTTTTGGCAGGGAATTATGGCAACTTGGCAGTATGTCCAACAAGGTATAAAATGGAAACTGGGTAATAGTAGACTCATCTGCTTCTGGCTGGATAATTAGGTGAAAGATTGGGGTTCGCTACTCTTGATGGCAACCTCTCTAGTACCAGAGGGAGACCTGTACGCTAAAGTAGCGGACATGCAGAACGAGGATGGAACATGGAAATGGAATATGTTTCACCAATACCTTCCATCCTCCGTATGTATGGATATAACGAAGATTACCCCCACTGCACCTACCACAACGGAAGATAATTTTCGATGGGGACATACTGAGCATGGGAAATTTACAGTGGCATCCGCCTACGACTTCATTGAGGGGCACAGCCAGGATAGTTCTGATAGAACCTAGGTCTTAATTTGGAAATGGCCAGGACCTTAGCGAATCAGGGCTTACCTTTGGCTCATGACCAAGAACAAGCTCCTGATGAACCAACAAAGAGTGGCTTGGTATATTGCAACAGATAGTAGTTGCCACATCTACAAACAGGAAGAGTCCACACTACATGTCCTTCGGGACTGTCCGCGAGTGCTAACTTTTTAGAGGAACTTTCCCTCGGAAATAGTTGATATGGAATTTTTCCATCAGGATGAGGAGTTCTGGGTGAAATCCAATCTAATGAAGCACTCGCAAGCGTTACAAAGAGATTAGCCTACTATTTTTGGAGTCACACGCTGGATGCTTTGGATGTGGCGTAACAAAAGTCTTTTTGAAGAGGAATTTTCTTGGCCGGAAGATGGACCACAGGCGATTTTGGAGTACATGGAGTGGATAGCCAAGGCAAGAGCAGTGGAAAGCTGTGTGTTCCCGAACCAGGGCCTCTCGATAGGTAATCTAGTGGGATGGACAAAACCGCCAGAACCATGGGTAAAACTCAACACGGATGGAGCGTTTAAACAAGGAGCAGAAATCGTTGCCGCGGGTGGTCTAATTCGTGACTGGCTCAGCTAGTGGTATGGAGGTTTTTTTCCAACACATTGGAAACAAACCAACATTATCAGTAGAACTCTGGGGAGTCCACTCAGGCCTCACACTGGCGTGGTCTCATGGTTATCGCCGAATCATATTAGAAGTGGACTCCTTAGAAGTTATTAATATCCTATCCTCTCCCATTACCATGCTTGATATGAATTATTTCTTGTTGGCAGGTATCCGTGAATTACTACAATGAGATTGGGAGATCAAAATTCAGCACGTGCATCATGAAGGGAACCAAAGTGCAGATCACCTGGCCGCCCTTGCACTCATGGCCAGCCCAGGCATTCATATTCTCTAAGAGCCTCCGCTGTTAGTCCTGGATCTCTATCAGAGGGACAAGCAAGGCGCAATGTACCGTAGAGCATTGCGATAGTTTGATTTTTTGTGTTTAGTTGTTTTTCCCCTGTAAACCAAAAAAAAATAGAAAAATTAAACGCACAAATGTAAATCAACACTAAAGTTTGTTAACGTAATTTAGCACACCTTGCTTATGTCTACAAGACCATCATTCAGTTTAGTACTTTCACTAACGACAATAGTTTTATACAAGGATTTACTGAACTGACACCACTCAACCCTTGACACTATTCTTCATCCTCACAACTCGTGAAAGTATTTCACACCCGATGATATGATCACCTCAACAGAGGATTTTTTTCAACAACATTTTAACGAAAGACAATAAATAAACAACTTAAGTGATTAAAATAAACTATAAACATAATCAAAGACACTTGAGAAAGAAAACAACTTCCCTAACAATGTAGCTTCATCAACAAAAGAATAGGAAGTTGTCCACTGAAAAATCTACTGTGAAGTTTCAATATCGTCACTGGAAAATCTCACGCATAGTAGCATTTCCATCATCGAAACGTTGCAGACAATGGAGCTTCGACATATGAAAAACTTATGAAGTTTTTCCACAAAAACACACTGTAAAAACAACCCAGAAAATCACCCACGATGGACAAATAAACATAGCCCCCAATCTGAAAAAAAAAACTTTGAAAATTAGCTTCCAAAAATCACTCAAAAACCTTAAAAATTCAGCTGCCGAGTCACCATATCCTTATTGGTTTTTCCCATGCAAGATAACAACAAAAACAGCCCCCAATAAATCACACAATAGGCAGATGAAATACAACAAAAATCTGCACATTTTCATTACCCAAGACCCCACCACTTCAATCCAGAAAATCACACAAACACCAATGAAAAAATAGTTGCTTCGATTTCCAATAAACAATGATAACTCAAATAAAACGTAGCTGCTAAAAAACACTTACTAAACCATAAAAACCAAAGATAATAATGCAACTCAATATATGGATTAATGATCAATGTAAACTTGGACAGCTATATAGCCTCCTAATCAACAACGACAACTTGAGAAAAACACAGCTGCAAGGATTTCACATAATCACCAAAAATCCTAGCCACACAAGTCATGTCATCAGTTGTAAGGATTTCACATAATCACCAAAAATCTCAGCCACACAAGTTAGGTGAAAATCAACAAAGATAGAATCATATCTTAACCTAATCAACTGCCAAATATCAAGTTAAATTGCTACCAAATATCAAGTTAAATTTTCAGAAGATAACCATTATCAAATCTCATCTTAAGTAGGATTTGAAACTTATCAAAGTTGCCTTGGAAGAGTCCCACTTAAACTCAATTAAGTCCAATTATCAAATAATGTCCAAAATTACATAATTAAGTTATTGTAATCTATATCTTAACAATCTTCCCCCTTATTGGCATTATTTGTCACATATGAGAATCTCCCCCTAAAGGAGATAATTGAACATATAACATCGAAGTCATAGACCACATCAGAACTCACAAAAGAACTCCCCCTTAATCAGTCAATAAGATCCATTCCCTCCTTAGGGAAAAAAGATGCTAAAAAGCAAGACGAATAGTCACGCATATACCTTGAAATCTCCTCTTGAATAGAACATTTACAAAAACAATATGATATCTCCCCCTTGGGATAAAACAATGCCAAAACAAAGAATGCCTTCAATGTGATCAATCTCACCGAATAAAGAGGCATAAGAATCAACAATAAGTGCAGCAGAAGAATTATAAGCACGCTAAGATGACAATTTACCACCAATCAAAAACAGTAGCCAACATATCATTACTTACATCAAAGTCATCCACATACGACTGAATAAATTTATAGACCCTAAAAATTGCATTCATCATAATCAAACTTAATTAATCTCCTCCTCACATAAATCATGTCAAAGCATATTGATCAAACTCATACAACCCACGATGTAGAGAGAAACCAAGATAAAACTTGAAAAACCTAAATCATAGAAAACTCGAATCTTCCAACAGTTTCCTATCCAAGCATCAACATTTTCTCGACATAACTTCGTAAATCAAAATTCAGAAGAAAAATTTTCAAATCATCAAGGAGAGCCTCATTCTCATATCAAATATACTATTAAACAAGTAAGGAAAAATCTAAACACACACCATTCACTTGAACCTTATAAAACCTATAAATCAAAAACTCAGAAAGTCTAGACATTAACTCCTTTGAACCCTTTTTTTAATAAACCTCATCAATATACTTCAAAATTTTAAAGAACACAGCCCCTGTGCTTCTCGAAGAAATTCAAACTTGGCCTTATTCCTTGCCACATTAACTTTGTCATCAGATGTTTGGTTGATTCCTCCCTTATAAGCAACCAATTGGTCTTTTGTTTGTATAGTTTCTTTACCAGCAGCAACTAACTGAGAATTTGGACAATTTCTTATTTTTCCTTCACCACATCTTTGTGCTTGTAATTAACCCTTTCTAACCCAAGTACGTTTTGGTAACATAGACTGTTGATGGAAATTTAATGAAGAATATCTAGATTTTTGATTTTGACCCGTTGAAATATCATTTGTAGCAGCTTGTAACAATTCGGCCTTATGTGCCCATTTACCCGAAAAAAGTGACACGTAGGGATGAATTTTCGTTTCCTCCTTGAAGTTTCTCCTTGGACAGATCTGGTCACACTATTTTTCTCATCATTTGACTTAGATCATTCACCTTTATAGCCAATGTCTTGAAGGTCTCCTTTAATCTTACCAATTTCCATCAACTTTTCTAACTTTTTGGTACCTCTATTTAACATTCTTATTCCCTTTTTCATACTAATTAGCTTCAACTTTGTTTCATTAGGCTCATCTATTGTAGATAACAACTTCTTCTCAAGGTCTTGAATGGTGTTGTTCAAGGTAGAGTTTTCCTTCTTTAACTTTTCATTCTTCTCATATGTTTGCACTTATGTTGCGTATATTAAATCATAGGCTTCATAGATATCTTCCTTTTTGTTATCTGAGCCACTGTTATCACTGTCACAATCTAAGGTTAGACTACGAGTTGATTCATCTGCGTTTTTTTGAGATTTTTTTAATCCACGTTTTCCTTATCAGTTTCTTCCCTTCTTGGTTATTGTTAAGCAAGTAACTGTACTTTTGTTGTATAAAGCAACCAACACAACATTACTTATAAATTCCTCTTCACTATCGTACTCAGTTTCAGATTCTTCCCTTTTTTCTTCTTTAAAGTGTTAGCACATTCCGCTTGCACATATCCAAGGCCTTGACATTCTTGACATTGAATTTTCTTCACTTTTCTTTTACCTTTCTTAGTTTTAGCTTGTTTCAAATTACTATTTCATGAGCTACCACTGTTTTGCCTAAAATCATATCTATCATTCTTCACTTCTTTAACCACTTGTTGAAATTTCTTGTCAATAGCTCCATATCCTCATTCTCATCGGAATCATCTTTGAATTCATTTACGGCTTTACCAATCTCAGCTTACAATGCCAATCCTTTGTTCTTCTCTCGTTCATCTCTCAACAAATTCAATTCAAAGTTAGTAAGAATCTCAATTACCTTATCCAGAGACAATTCAGTGATATCATGGGCTTCTTCAATGGCTTCAATTTTCGGTATGGATCTCGAAGGAAGTGATCTCAAAGTTTTCTTGACAAGTTTCAGATTTGAATACTTCTTCCCAAGTTGGTGTGCTTGGTTGGCTATTTCATGCAACCTCCAATAGTATCCTTTCATCCATCTTAAACTTTTTGAATCTAATAGCCAACATCTGAAGTTTCGAAGCTATCACAGATTTCGTTCCCTCATGTATAGTTTGCAAAGTGTCCCATGCTTCTTTCGCCGATTCACAGGCTGATATCATAGCAAAATGACCTTTATTAACTGCATTGAAGATGACGTGCAAGGCTTGATAATTTCCAAACGCTCTCTCTTCTTCAGCCTTTGTCCACTCAAATGCATCTTTAAGCACTGCTTCTCCCTTTTCATCAATCGTCAGTGGATGTGTACCATTTAAAACTGAGTTCCATGCTCTTGTTCCTTGTGCCTGAATGGATACTCTCATCTGTGATTTCCATGTAGGATAATTTGAATCATCTAAAAACAATGACCTGATGATTGATGCCCCTTCTCTTATAGCCATAATTGTGAAACACAAATCTACACCAACTTGACATACCAAGTTCTGATTCGGTGACCCACTCTGATACCAATTGAAAATCCAAAGGATTTAATAATTTCGCAAAATCTTCGATTTGATTATAGTCGTTTCTAGCACAATCAAACATAGGAAAATAAAACGCACAAATGTAAATCAATACCAAAATTTGTTAACGCAGTTCAGCATACCTTGCTTACGTCTGTAAGGCCCTGACCCAGCTTAATACTTTCACTAATGACAATAATTTTATACAAGGCTTTACTGATCTGACACCACTCAACTCTTGACACTATCTCTCATCCTCATAAATGGTGAAAATATTTCACTCGATAATATGACAGACTTGTGTTAACCTCAACGGAGAATTTTCTCAACAACTTTTTAATGAAAGACAATAAATAAACAACTCAAGTGATTAAAATAAACGACGAACATAAACAAAGACACTTGAGAAAGAAAAACAACTTCCTTAACAATGTAGCTTCATTAACGAAAGAATAGGAAGTTGTCCACTGAAAAATCTACTGTGAAGCTTCAATATCATCACTGGAAAATCCCACTCACAGCAACATTTCATCATCGAAACATTGCAGACAATGGAGCTTCAACCACACGAAAAACTTCTGGAGTTTTTCCACAAAAACACGTTGCAAAAACAACCCAAAAAATCACCTATAATGGACAGAAAAATGCAGCTCCTAATATGAAAAATCTTCAAAAATTAGCTTCCAAAAATCACTGAAAAACTCTAAAAATTCAGCTGCCGAATCACCATATCCTTACTGGTTTTTCCCACATAAGACAACAACAAAATCAACCCCAATAATCACACAATAGGCAGATGAAACATAGCAAAAATCTGCATGTTTTTCACTACTGAAAACCCCACCACTTCGTTCCAGAAAATCACACAAACACCAATGGATGCTTCGACTTCCAATAAATAATGATAACTCAAGTAAAACACAGTTGCTAAAAAACACCCACTAAACCACAAAGACTAAAGAGAACAACACATCTGTAATATATAGATTAATGATCAACGTAAACTTGGCTAGCTACATAGCCTCCCAATCAATAGTGACAAGTTGAGAAAAACGCAACTGCAAGGATTTCACACAATTTCCAAAAATCCCAGCCACATAAGTCATATGATCAGTTGCAAGGATTTCACATAATCACCAAAAATCCTAGCCACACAAGTGACCTGAGCATATAATTTAATTATACTTTTTATGATAAATTGGTACATAAGGGTATTTTATGATTAATTTGAATGTTTTGGTATTAATGTTATCACAATTGTAATTTTTATAAAATAAATTGCAACTTAGTATATTTATTTGTATTTTATTAATCCTAACATATTAGTCATGAGATTATTATTTTGGTGTTTGTTTAATTAATATAAACTATTCCCTTGATGGAAATAAGTAGCCTAGCTCCTTTTTATCTAATCTAACTAACGAGATTGCTCCCACTATGCCTTACGCAAAGATACATACTACTATTTTCTCAAAAAGAAGAAGAAGAAGAAGATACATAATACTCTCTCCAGTCAATGAATCATCCTATCAATTGATTCCTCCATAAGTTATTATGGTGTCGATTTAACATCTCCAGTCTCCTCCACCATTGCCTCTATCTGAGGTCCTCTTTCCTTCAGTTCACCTATTACAGATGACGACTTCATTTTGTTAGGTATCTCTTCGACCTTCTTTATATGGGCATCATCTCCCCTATGGTATCTATCCAACCAATATATATACTCTATCAACATTTTTTAACTAACCTCATATATATCTTCATATCAAGGTTAACAATAGTCATATTACAATCTAGTGTCAATCCTAGTATCCTAGAAAATACACCTAAGTTCTTCACTAACCTGGTCAAATATGACCAACCATAAATGGCTCCCTTCATTTTACTATACATATACTCCAAATATAAGGTAAAGCAATAACTCAAGTTACGTGGTCTACATCATCCACTAAAGATGGAATAAATATCTAAGGGTAAGTACACTAATACTTTCCTTTCTATATAAGATCATAGGGTTATTACTTTATGTAAGCATCAAATGATAGGAGAAGCAATATATGTACTTTTAGTTCTAATAGAATCACATTTAGACGTACCCTCAATATAAAACTCCAAAATCTACTAGGAATATTGGCAATTTTCTCAATAGAAGTTATATTTCAGAGTTTCTATAAGCTTTTATCTCCGCTTGATAAAGTTTATAAAATTTGTATTGCAATCTAAGATCATTAAATGAAACTTATATTCTCCTTCCCTTAAGCCCAAATTAAAGTGCATCCTCTTTATTCAATCTAGTAGACATGGTTACCTCAAAAGTAGTCCAGATTTCTAACATTAGTTCCTTATAGGCATACTCAGTCAGTTCAAAAATAACATCTAGCTTATATTATCTATGTACATCCTAACATCTTCTTCTAAGCCTTCTGACTCCAATGTTTACTAATCCACACTCTTATTTGAATAAAAAGGTCAAGACTTGAATTTCATAAATTTAAATATGAATTGGATTAGTGAATAGTAGAAGTGGGTGTTCATTAATGGTGGCAGTGCATGGTTGTTAGGAACTCAACCCCACATGTTTTCTAAATCTCCCTTTGCTCGAAGATGGCTAAAAGTTAATTCTCTTACTTGATGTATACCTTTAATGGGAGATTTATTTTTGACAACTTTCAAAATCATAAAACTCCCAAAAGGTTGAAGAATGGTTCCATAACTTATGAGAAAGAGGATTTTATGGAGGAAAGTGGAGAAATCTGTTTAGAAGTTCAGATTGTAAAAAAGGGACTAGACTTTGTTTAGATAATGATTTTAAGCATCGAGTTTATGAAAAGGTAAAAGAAATATGAGTGAAAGCTAAAAGGTTGGGTGGAAAATGAATTATGTTATAAAGGGGTTGTTTAAATTCTTTAGGACATGACCTAAACATGGATTGAGACACGATTATATCTTATATCTTGGATATATCTAAATAGAATCTAAGTATAGACATAGCCTGGGATATGGGTATGTCTCAGGCTATGGATATTTTAATCAAAAACTAGTTTAAAGACACACTTTAAGACATAGGCATGTACTAAGTTATAGATCTTTTACCAAAAATTGTTCCAGTTTCACAAATAAAAATAACCTAGACCACAAACATGTCTTAGACTATGGATCTCCCTATATTAAAGGCATTTAACTATACAAATATACATGATTTGGAATATGAGCATGTCTTACACCATGCTCATCAATCAAATTTAACTAATACTTGATTTTTTTTTTGCTTTTGACATGTTTCTTAAATTTTCTAACCTAATTACTCTTCTAGTTTCCTATTTGAGAGTATGCTTGCCTTCCTTACTTTTTAAATAAAAATTCAAAACCACAAAAAAACATAAAACAACCATAAATAAATATAAACCTACAAACTTATTGCAAAAAAACAATATAAATTCAATAAAAATATTTATCAATAAAAATGACTCAAAATAAAATATGAAGTTTAAGAAGATTTTGGTTGGGTTGCCTCCCCAACAAAGTGCTTCTTTAAAAGTCTTTTAGTTGGACTTTCTTCCTAGACTTGATTAGTTGATGAGGTAGTGTGCTTGCTACTTACTTTCTTTTGATTCTTGAACTTGCCACAAAAAGGTTCTCCTATTTTCATTTTTTTTCTTTCTTTCATGCTTT
>JAOTAW010000005.1:20182529-20205029 GCA_025629945.1 Erythroxylum savannarum | reverse complement strand
CCGATCTATAAATTTTTTACTTAATATTTTTAATATTATTAATTTTATTATACCAAATTAATTATCATATTATTATTAATTATTATTATAAATTTTGTACTTATTATTATTATTATTAATCGAGATAGAAAATAGGGATATGTTATTTTTTGTCGAAGAAAACATGTTGTCAAAATTCAAAAAAACGATGTTTTTTGGTTTCTGTAAAACTGTTGTGGTTTTTTTATTTTCAGAAATAAAAAATCACAACAGAGTAAATCAAACACGTTTTACTTACCTGTTTTTCTTTTTACAAAAACGACAACAAAAAATGGAAGAAAAAATGGAAACAAACAGCCCCTAAGCAAATGACTGGTAAATAAAACGATGAAACTTTTTCATCGTTTTGTTTACCAATTGTTTTGTTTATAGTCTCCATCCGACTCTCCTCATTACGCCGACCCTCCTTATTTCTCTGACCCTCCCTCATCAAATTCTATTTGAGCGTTTGGAATCGTTCACGGCGTGGAATCTGTCACTGTTTGTTTAGGAGAGAATCCGTCGAAAGCATCACCATTCATAGGTGAGTGTTTGTGTTATTTAGTTTAGCATTAGATAGGTATGACATGTTTTGTCTGTTAGGTGGGTTCTATTGTGTTCACTATCTTGATCTTCCTTTTGGCGGGTTATGCTGGAAGTTTTGTAAAAATAATTGGTTGTAGTTGAAGCTATTTCGTTTTCCTCTAGTCTATTCGGATTAGTTTATGAGGAAATTTAGGTAAGTTGGAGTTTTGGATTGTAATAGACTGAAGATTGTCCAATGGTTGAGCATTTTGTTGCTAAGAAAATGAACTAAAAAGGAGAGGTCTACTAATTGAAAATGTTGACTATTGTATGTTTTTATGGAGTCTATCATTTGTCCTTCTTGTTGGCATCATTAACAACTTGGTTCACAGATGTTCGTAGCTACTATATAGGATACAACAGAGGATATAGGCCCTGCTAGATGTTATAACAAGCAATTATATAAGATACATAAATGGGTAGCCTAAGAAGATTTTCATCGTTGGGAAGCTTGAGGTCATCTTTGGTGTTTCCATTTTCAGTTAAAAGACTCACTTGCAGCATCAAGATTAAATAAAATCAATTATATGACCAACATATTTGTATAGATCTAGTGCTACATGACAAAAACCAACTATTTCATTTAACAACAAATTCCCAGACCAATGTTTTAATTTTTATAGTGAGAGAAAGTTTCTTAAACTTATACAGGTTGCAAAAGTTTAAATTTCATACACGGAACAAGGTCAAGAACGAAGGATTGTGTCCATCCTCTAGAACCCTAAAGTTTACTCCTATTGTACAAGAAGCTAGATGACACGAAAATGTAAGTTTATAGTTAAATATGAAATTCTCTAAATCCCACATTGTGAATTACAAAAAAAAAATCATCAGAATAAATAAAATTAATGGTTAGGGCCTCCTATTTAGTTAAACATTTATGTTTCTTATATAATTGCTTGTTATAACATCTAACAAAACCTTGATTTCAGTTAAAGCCACTTCTTTACCAAGATAAGTGGCAAGTAGATCAATCTTCAATGGAGCTTTGTGTTGAAAAGGAATAGGAGGGTGGAGTCTTAATGATTCACATACTACACCATGCAAATAAAGTAGGTCTTTTAGTTCTTATTGTTCAAAAAACTGTAAATTTTCTGCTTTTTTGTCTGTTGCAATCATCTTGACCTCCTCTATTATCTTATCTTTGTCCTCATGATTCGTTGAAACATTCTAAAGAAACCAAGTTAGAGCAGAACTTATTGTTTCCGTCCTTCTAAGGAAAAGATTCAAAATGGTGTCACTAAGAAACTTGTCGTTCGGTTTCGTTCCAATAAATTCAACGCCCTGAGATATGATTTTAATAGATCAACCCCATCTTCGTCTTCTTAAGTTCTTCTGTTTTCATGGAGATATACTCATAAACTATGTGATCTAAATCTGCAGAAGCTTTGATCATCTTTCCCTCTTTTCCAATACCTAGCAATCTCTGCAACTGCTAAAATAATTCAAGCCTAATGTGTCGATAAAATATAATCTCCATTGCATTATCCATGGCTTTCAAGAATTTAACTTATGTGCAATCTGTTGATAGACATTCAGGGTCATAGATTGCATTTTAACTCAATCATATATTGTCTTATTATCATCTTTTAAGTATGCAGATGGAATCATTATCATCGACGAATACAACAGTGAGTTTAAAGTCCGATAATGTTGTTTGCTATTGTGGGCTAAAGGCCCATTGAGGACTTCATGGAGTGATTGTAATCCTGACCAAAGATTTTATGGATGCCTCAATTATTCAGGGAGAATTTATTGTTATTAGATTAATGAAGTTGAATGTTAAACTTTGTTTAAGGTATTTTTCTTCCTAAAATTGAATTGAATGTTTTTGTTGGACCCCGATTCCTTTTTCATACAAAGTCAACGAATATCATACAACAGCACAAAATCACATAACGGATGGTTTGAGTGATCCTAACAGGACGTACTANNNNAGAGGTTAAAAGAAGCATAAGAAAGGAGTTTAAAGAATAAATGAATCCTTCGAAAGAGGACAAACATTTATTGAGAAAAGAGGAAAAAACAAATTAAATGTATATTAATGAACATTATAATTGTAATTGTATTAGTTATGGTTGTATTACTTTTTATTTGTAAATATGTTATGAGGATATTGTATTGAATTTGAACAATGTAATGGTTGATATCAATTTCATGTATCTTATGAAAATTTTGATTTTGAATATATAACTAATATACAATGGTTATGTTGTATCACAAATCATAATGAATATGTTGTATATGAAGAATAAAATTTGTATATGAATTATGTAACTCAATTGAAAAAACAATTCTACTATATATAACCAATATACAATGGATAAGTTGTAGTATAACAACTCATAATTCATATAATGAATATGTTGTATATGAATAACAAAATTGGCATATGAATTAATATACAAGGCATATGAATTAATATACAATGAATAATTTACTAGTTGCATATATAAACAACATACAATGACTAATTTACTCATTGCATATGTTGTCAAATATGGAAAAAGGCAATGTAAGAGAGAGATTGAGAGAGAGAGAGAGAAAGAAGTTGTGTAGCGAATCATAGTAATTAGTAAAAATATTTACATTGTATTTAAACAACATAAACATTCATATGTATACAACACAAATATTTATACATTGTATGTATACAACTAATCAATGTTTGCTTCATTTGTATTTGATTGTGTAATGTCAGGTTGTGATGATGAAGTCAATGAGGTTCTCCTTCTACTTAGTTCAGCTTGTAAATGTTGTGAAGTAATACTAGGATATCCTCTTAATCGTAAACCCCTTGACTGAAATGATAATTGAAATGTGTGTGGGTCAACATCTCCAAATTGGTTTATATTGGCATTTGTAGGTCTACCAACCTACAAAATGGAAGAAAAAAATATTACATACTTTGTAATTATTACAAGTTAGACAAATTGATGAAAAACTTAAAGTTAGACAATTTGATAAAAAAGCTTACAATATTACTTTGTTGAGTCAGTCCAACATTATCATTAACCAAATTTCCATCGTCTAACTGTAGTTATATTGAAAAACATGTTTATCAGTAATTAGTACAAATAATAAGTAATATTAAACCAAAAACTATATAATATAAAACCGTACATCAGTAATTAGTTTGCTAGCCTAATACAACTTTCATTTGAGTCGATAACTTTCAATAAGTCCTTAAAGTTTACACCAGGCTCTCTATAATATGCTTTATCAATTTTATCATACCTTAACTCCATTTCCATCTCATTTATTTGTTTATTATTAACAAAGTCAATATCAACTTTGTCAAATGAAGCAATATCCCTCCTAACATATGTCAATTCTGGCTCTATCATAAAATTTCCACCATGAAAAAGCCTTATACTTCCATATTGAGCCATTAAAACATATAATCATACGTATACATGCAAGTTTAAATGAAAAAAGCAATGTAATGATTAAAAAAGACATGTTGATTATCATAAAATGTAAAAGTAATGCAATCAAAACTATAATAACACATGGTGATCTTAATTTCCACCAGAAATTCTATGGATCATTTTACTCTACTTCTGCTTTTAGATATGACTCTGGTTTGAAACTATCAAATTCAATTCTAAAATTCAGCTTTTTATCTCAACTTACATCAAAACTGAAATGAAGCTTCTTTAAAAGAAATCTATAAGAAGACCAATATACGCTTGTAGACATTAAGGTTGGCTAAGAAGACCAAAACCTATAAACATAAGCATATATGCAAGTTTAAATGAAAAACTTATAAACATAAGCGTACACGTAAGTTTGAAGTGTTTTATATGAGTTTAATGGTGATTTCAACTAATATTAACTCATGTGGATTAACAGATACTATTAGGATTGTGAGTTTAATGGATTCATTATGGAAACCATATATGCTTACTTACTAATGCATCAAGGTATGTGTTTATGTGAGATAATGAAAGTCAAAATGAATATTTCTTAAAAAGACAATAGTTGATAGGAAAGATTACTACAAAAAGACTCTTATTTTTCGATTAACAGATTTGCCTTTGATGCCATCTGAACATGACTATTCTATTACCTAATATAATAAGCTATAAAGAAACCCTAATGATAACATATTAACAGTACAACTATTATAACAACCGAAGTCTTTTAGACATTACATCACTAAAATAAAACTACTTGATTTATTTAATACAATAAAAACTCAAATGATTTAAGGATTTTATTTAGCATTATTCAAAAAATATTTTCCTTAAAAAGTCAATGAGCTAGTATTTGAATACTTGTAAGAGGATGATGACACTTGTTTGCATCTCCTCATTTTTAATAACTACTTATTTCCATGTTTATGAAATGAGAAAATAGAATGGAGTTGCCATATAAGTTTAATTTTGTAAAGAGTCTTTACTGTCGAATTAGGGAAGTTATTATCGCTTAATACATCTTTCTATCATTTAGTGTTCTAGTTAAACCTACGCAATTACAGTCTAACTCGGATCTAAAGGATGTTGTGACTTTTCTCATGGTTTAAGTTCAACAAGTTTATACTGAACAAAAAGAAATTAAATTATTTATGGATAAAAATCAAGAGTCTGTAAAAGTCATATTTACCGATATTTTAGAAAGGCTTCATGCATCTCAGTTACTATTACCAGCAGTAGCTAAATGTTTCTGCATGAATGTCAGAAATGATTCCCTGATAAAATGAATGATACACATCAATTAATTAAGAGATCATCCAATATTATTTATGATTATCTAAATTAGGTTTATGTGCTAAATGAAAATTTTGACCTAATACTTAGATTTGGAGTTTTAAATGAAGCTTTAAGCACCTCATAAAGGCCATATCGAATTACGTACAAGCCTTGTCATATGTTATATGGAAGTATAATGACTAGAAAACTTGACCCTAACACAACAACCCCCAGTATAAGGATTAATGCTTCATAGGTGTTCATTAGAATTATTCATAATCCTCCTCTAGCAGGTCTTGCTCAGATCCCATGTTTGTCAAAGTCAATTTAAATATGCCCTAATCTTAAAACTTCAATTAATAATATGTTTCAGGTGCTGAGAACTATTTGTTTGAATATTCCTAGGAGTACTAGGCTGTCCTACAAGTAAGGGGAGGTTAGGAGGATGTCGCATTATAACAGTAAGATTGAAATCTCCTTTAAATCTTTTATTGGCTATCTTAAAACTTAGAGTAAATTCACAAATACCCAAAATCCCTTAGTTAACTAGAAAGGGTTAGGTTAGCAAGAATGAGCATTAACACAATTAGCTTATGATCATAAAATGTATAAAAGCAAATATGACTACTTAAGGAGTACCAACTATAATTTCAACACATAAGAAACTCAGTTTCTTATAACAAAATTCATTTTTCACCCTATACAATGTTGTAGTACATTTGGCAGGAAATATGTTCTAAATGATAAAAACTAAAATTTCATATTCATCAACCAGAGAATAGGTCATGATTATTGATTCAACTCAACAAGAAAAGAAAAAGAGTTACCCAATGTGTGATGCAGAGTGATGTTTAAAACTTTAACTAAAGTTAACCACAAAACATTAAAAAAAACACAACAACAACAGGACCACAATGGGGACCAAAAAGCACCTAAACAATCATTCGGGACCATACTCAACACTAAGCTAATGACAACATCCATTATTTAGCACTCTCCGACAAGAAAGAAGCATCCCAATGCATAAACATATCTAACAGACACCAATAATAAAACCTAACATACCTCAGTTAACTTAAAAAGCTTCGATGATCAACAATCATGACTTCTCTCGAGGATTGTTGACCACTGCATTTCATGAATGGTGTTTCCATTTACCAACTTCATTGCCAGTGACCAATATAATGGAGAACGAAGGGCAATTGAAAACTATGAAGAACGATGAGGCAATAACAAACACACTATCGTTTCCACATCTACTATGTTTAATTAATTATTCAAATTATATTAACTAAATCTTTGTTAAGTTAACTGCTGTCTTGTTCAATTAATCACATGATTAGGGTTTTAAGAAAATTATCAGTCATCTAGGGTGGAAAAGGAATGATCAGTTATGATAATTAAGAAAATTATCAGTCATCTAGGGTGGAAAAGGAGCAAGTGACAAATCAAATAACAATCAATGTCACGCAAAACTTCCAACACATTAATGATGAATTTCAATAGGAATTATTGATAAATGAAAATGAAAATGTTATAAATTTAGCTTCTGAGGAGGCTCTGAACTCTCCTATTGATAAGGATGTGTCGAATGACCTTATAAATAATCTAAAGAAGCAAAATAGTGAAGGAGAAGATCTTAGAAAAGAAAGAAAAGAAAATGGGTACACCTATGCTAAACAGTTGGAGAAAGAGACTAATATTGTGCACGATAAGCAACTAAGTGATACAGTAAATGTAGCAACAGTGGATTCAAAAGAGAATCTCTCTATAGAAGATAAAGGAGTTAGATTTTAAAGCTCCATGAATAAGAAATCGAGGAGAAGAAAAAGGAGCAAGAGCTCTAAAGTAAAAGCTATTCTTATATAACTTTTGTAATATACAATTTTTGTGGTTTGAATTGCCCTAAAAAGCTTCAAGCTTTAAGGGATTTTGTCACTTTGGAACATCCATGGCTTCTGAGTCTATTAGAGACAAAGATTAAATTTGAAAACCTCAATAGGTTAAAGATTTTAGGTGTTATATGGAAGGTGATTTCAAATCATCAACATCACTATAATGGAAGAATAATTTTGGCCCATAACTCCAATTATATCCTGGTAGAGCAATTATGATCTTCTAACCAACTTTTGCACGAATTGATTAAATTTGTGAATGAGCTAAGTAAATTTTATGTCTTTATTGTGTATGGTTCTAACTTCAATTTCCAGAGAAGAGTCTTATGGAAGGGTTTAACACTTAATCAAGTTGATAATTCCCCATAGTTGGTGTATGGTGATTTTAATACAAATCTTTATAGACTAAAGGCCAAAGAAACTTTAGATTAAAGAATTATATTTCTAATTTCATGGAGTGTGTCGAAGACTTGGGTCTTGTTGATATGAGATATGATGGATATACTTTCACTTAGAGCAATAAACAAGAAGGAAGATTTATGCTTAGGAAAAATTGGATAGAGCATTGATTAATCATACATGGCTTTCTACCTTCCAAGAAAGCAAAGAAAAATTCATAGATCCACTTTTCTCAAATCACTCCCCTATTTAGACTGGGAATCTATTCCAAAAGGTTTGTAAGAGGTCTCATTTTCAATTTAACAATTACCTTGCTTTTGATATTGGATTTCAGGAGGCAATTGACAGAGGGCTAGCAATTGAAAGAGGGCTAGCAATTGATGCTCATGGCTATAAGCAATTCATATATTTCTAAAACCTTAAGGCTATAAAGAAAGAGGTGAAGCTTGTAAATGATAAAAGTGGCCTCAATTCTGTGTTTGTTGTAAATGAAGCTAAAGAAAGGATATCAAGGATTCACTAAAGCTTATTGAATAAACCAAGAACTGGTGAGCTGCTAAATGAAGAGAGAACAACTATGAGAGACTAATTAATTTAGGCTGAGGAACATGGTTCTTTTCTCAAGCAAAGGTCTAGGATTAACTGGTTAAAGAAAGGTGACAAATTTGCTAAATTCTTCTTTAGTTATGTTATGGCAAGGAAGAATATTAACATAATTGGCTTTAATGTCTCTCATAATGGTGCTCTAATCTCTAACCAAGTTGATCTCATGAATGAAGCTGTGGCCTTTTAAAAATTCTATTAGTTCTAACTCCTTTAATTCCTCTTTAGTTGAGCTTTTAAGGGACTTCATCAATGCTAGAATTGGCCAGGAGCGTAGAAATTTGCTTATTAAGCAAGTTGATGATTAGGAAATGGAACAGGTGGTATTCTAAATAAATGGGAAAAGGCCCCTAGTCTAGATAGGCTAAATGGATTCTTCTTCTACAAGGCTTGGCAATGGGTTATGTCTTTAGTAAAACAACCAGTAAAAGAGTTATTCATTAGTGGGAGCCTCTTAAAAGAGATCACTATGGTCTCTATATCCCTTGCCCCTAAGATCTCTAATCCTTTTTTCTTTTTGGTGATTATAGGCCTATTTCTTTCAGCAATTTCCCATATAAAAGCATAGCAAAGATCTTGACAAATAGATTAAGAGGAGCACTTCAGTCAATTATCAGTGAAAATCATGGCACTTTCCTTAAAGGTAGGTAAATCAGTGACAATATCCTTATTGCTTAAGTGCTCTTGAAAGGTTGCTCTAGAAAGAATTCCTCCCAGAACTATGCCATCAAAGTGGACTTTAACAAAGCTTTTAATAGTATTAGTTGGGAATTCATCCTCAAATTGCTTAAGTTATTTGGCTTTCCTCCTATTTTTAGGAAATGGAGAGCTTCGTATATCTCCTCTACTACTTATAGTGTATTTATTAATGGGGAGCTCTTCGAAAGTGCCAGGGGTATTAGACAAGGAGATCTCCTTTCTCTTTATCTATTTATACTTGATATGAAAGCTTTAATCTTGCTCTTGAACTAGAACAACAAGAGATGTGACATCTTTAAGTACTATAGAAAATGTAAGAGGATTAAACTAACTAGTTTATATTTTGCAAATGATTTGCTTCTCGTCTTTAGGGTTGATATAAAATCCATTCAAATATTGATGAAGTCCCTTCGAAGGATCCAAGAGATTTGGCCTTGACATAAACTACAACAAAATTCATGTTCTTATGGCTTATAATTCAATGCTACACTCAGAGAGGATTAGAACATTTACTATAATGGATATCAAATAGCAACATCTATTGTATTTGTGATTACCACCGGTGACAAGGAGATTGCAATTTAAGGAATACTTGCCTTTGGTGACAAATATAAAAAAATTGGAGAGTTAGACCAATAAAGAGCTATCCTTTAGAGCTAAACGTCAACTTATCAAATCCATTTTAAATTTTATGTAGATCTATTGGAGTGCATATATATTCCTTTCAAAAAGACATATGAAAACTATTGAAGGCTTGATGAGGAAGTTCTTATAGGGCAAAATAAATATAAAAAAGTTAAATACTAAAGTCAAGTAATCAGAGATATGCAAACCTATGGATGAAGGAGGCTTAGGGATCACTCTTATAAGCATTGCCAATAAGGTGGTATTGGCTAAAAGGCTTTGGAGAACCTTGGTTGATAAGAAATTACTATGGATGAGATGGATGCATAGCTACATTTTGAAAGGAGATAGTATTTAGTCCCTTGTTAGCAAAGATTCTTTTTCATAGTTCATTAATTAACTACCCAAATTAAAGAGTTCAATTAAGCCAAATATGGGGTGCAGAATTAGGGATGGTAGTTTTTCTTTCTTGTTATATGATAATTAGACGAGAAAGGGGACTTTACAAAACATAGCATAAGTTGCTCATTTTGTAGTTCAAATACAACCTCAAACCAAGACGTGTTTGTGGATTGAAGATGGTCAATAAAACAATTTTCCAAAAGAATTAGAATTTTTAATCCCCAATTACTTAAAAAATTTTGTGTTTAAAGTTTTCTACACTTGGATTAGTAATTCGGAGGCTATATTTACCAACAGAATCTATAGGGACTTGATAAAACCTAGAGGAAAAAAGGTGTTTTGGGATGTACTCATTTGGAATAACAACCTCCTACTTAGGGACTTGTTTCTTTTAGGGCTGACAACTTTGAATAAACTTAAAACTATGGACAAATTACATTTCTTACATCTTTAAGATACTTGTGTTTGTGTGAAGAAGTAGCTAAAACCTTAGCATATTTATTTTTTCACTACAATTATTTAATGACAACATGAAGTTATGTGGAAAGCCTCCTTAATTGGGAGTATAATCTAGTTTTTTTTCCGAATATTTTATATTTGCTAATAATAATTATGGCAAGCTCCCTAGAGATGTACTATTGTCTCTCTCATTGGAGTTGCTAACTATTTTTGCTCTTTTGGAAGGAACAAAATGCTAGAAGATTCAAGCAACTAAGAGCTCATATTACTATCTCATTCGACCTCACTATTGCTAGCATAAGGGAACAATTGATACTATGTAAGGATTCTAATCATCTAAGCTGGAATATTAAAAGGGCATGGAGGCTACAATAAGTAGTTCTTATGTTTATATTCTAATTCACCCTAGTTTTTATCTATAAGAAGAATATGCAACATATATGTACAAAAAGTATGATTGCATTAGATTGAATGTTCCAAACGTGCATATGTCCTAAAGAAGTTCTGAAATATACTCAAAATTACCTGGTTAATAGAAGGGTAAAAATGAAGAACCCTTCTCAAGCATCGCATGATATTTGATATCCCCCTGGATCCATTTGTAGTTCTTTAGGGGGATGTAGCCCTTGATCTACACTTACTAAATCAATCAATTACAACCATTGAGTACAGAAGGTTGTACCCTACCTATTCTGATGAGGTGAACAATAATTAATGGCATATGTAAGAGTAAAAGAGCATTTACTGTAGCAAGAAACAAAGAAGATTGATTACTAGCCTGAGACTAATCCACAATCATAAAGAGCAAGTAGTAATGCGAAAAAGGAAATTCCAATATGCAAATGAAAATTCATGCAAGATTAGCCCCTCAATAATATAGCAATATAACTAAAGGAGCGAACCTCTATAAGGATAAGGAGAATTAAGATTGACTCAAATTAGGTGTGTAAGATCCTTATAGAACTTAAAATCAATGACTTGGAGTAAACCCCTTTGTTCAACCCACCCATGCAAGAAGAAATGATACACGTATCATCACTAATAAGGCTTTACTTAAGGTGAGTTATTTAGGAAGTAAGGTGATGCAACTAGCAAGATAAAAGAAGGTGATCCATGAGCTGTAGATGAGTAAATTGTTACACATATAGAGTGAATAGAGTGTTCAATTAGAGAGAGACCAAGAAATACCCTAAATGGTCCCAATTGAAGAAGTGAAGTTATGTTGTGTTGTTGTTTAGGCCTTAACAACATGAAGAAGATATGTATCTCAAAGATGTGAAATGTGGCCACTAAAAGAGTTATGTCCTATCTATGGTTTAATTGCTCTGATAGTTCACATGAAAATCTTTTAGGATTGATTGCTACCTTGTATTAGTAACTAACATAAATCCCTATAATTCTTACAAGTAATAAAATTATTTAATTTTTCAAAAAGAAAACAAGTGAAAATGACGAGGATTCTAAACTAAAATAATCGGAATAAAAGAGATCGAAAATGACATAAAAGATGATGCAGATTTGATTTGGGATCCTTCAAAAGTTGCCATTTCAAATAAAGATGAGGAGAGATAATTTGGAGGAGAATAAAGAGGAAATGTGAGTAAATAGGTTAAAATAAAATAAGAAATAAATTTATGATTTAGAATTTTGATTTATTAGATTAATAATTATTAAATTAAGTTAACTTAATTAATTTATTAAAAATATATTCTTATCACGTAATTAGTAATATAAAATATATCAATGTTTATTTTAAATGTTTTAGAATATCTATATTTAATTTATATTTTGATAGAAATATTAATGTCAAACTTGTCGCTTTTTACCATATCTTTTACATAGAAACAACGGTTCAGCCCAAGGCAAGGGTGGCCCATCCGTAATTTAACGACAATGGAGACATAAAATTATAAGCCAGATACAGAGACAAATATTTGCCAGCCGTAAAAGAACCGCAGGGTTTTAGGCCCTCTCCCTCCTCTCCCTCTCCATCTCATGGCTACAGCACTCCTTTGCTCTACTTCTGCAACTCCAACCGACCAAATTGCCTCACCTCCCAACTAGTCCAAACTCAAGGCCCCACCTTGTTATTACAGTCTTGCCACCATAAAGACGGCTCATTTTTGGAGAGCCATAATAGCTACTGCTACTTGCAGCTGCTATAAGCTGGGGAGTGTTAGAAGCTTTGTAGCTATGGGCCTCTCTGGAACCACCGCTCCGACCACCTATGTTGGTTCTTTTAGACCGTTTTGCCCTTCTTATTTTAAATTAACTCGGTCTTGTCCCTGTTTTGCATCTTCTGTTAGTGGTCCTGCTCGTCCCTTCTCCAATGCAGTTCAGAGGTTCGCTTTCTGTCTTTGTAAAAGACTTTTTTTTTGGGTGGCTGTTTTATTTCTTTTAGCTCTTTGGTACGTGGGGTTTTGGGTTGTTTTGATGCCCTTTTGTTCGTTTTTATTTTATGTGTTCTTTGCTGGATTATGTATTATCAAGTGTAGCAAAGGCCTTGAAGTGTTTATGTAATGCTTTTCTTAATATATTTCCATTTAATATTATTAGTAAAGTTCAACATATCCCTTGTTTTTTGGGGGTTTGGCTCGTGGGTGCCGATTAAAGGATTTCTTGTGATTGCTTATGCTGGGTATTCTTTTTACATGCTTACTCTGAATCACATGCTTCCTTCACGTATAGATTTTGCTATTCAAATTTCATTTGTTTTATAGGAGTATTATGTAATGAGATGTGTAATAATTTTGGCTGGCCTACTCTTTATGCTTTATTCTTGATTGGTTTTATAATTTGTATTGTGTTACCTGTTTAGGTGTTTTGCATCTTCTAACTGATTTCTCTGGCCCTGTTTTTCTACCTTGTATTTCATATATTTTGACGTTCCAGTATGTTTGTTTCTTTGTGATAAATGTGGAAAACCACGATTATAATAGAACATGAGATATGTGCCAGCTGATCTCTTACAACTAGCGATTCATGCATCTCAAAAGATTTGCCTGAGATAGCATGGTCTCTCAAGTAATCAGAAAATTGACTTATCTATTTTACCGAGAATGAATCTAACTTTATCATTTTGTTTCAATCATTTCTGTATGTTATCAACATGTTTTCCAGCACTTTCTATTATTTGTCAAAACTTTTGTTCTAAACTTATCGTCTATGTTTTCTAAACATTCCCTAGACAACTCTTGGTCTTTGCTGCTTACCAAATTGCTTGCGTTATTAAATTTTAGCCCTCTGTGGCCTTCAATCAAATGATTTAACTGTATCTTTTATGCTTTTGTTGCTTCGCTTAACTTCTCCATATTAATTGATGCTTAATAATGAGTTTCATGCGTTTGATAGCTTATTGGACCTGCAAAGACAAGACGAGAAAAAACCTGTTTTAAAGGTACTTTATCCTCCAGTTGAAAGCAATAGGAACTCATGGAAAGCAATGGGTGAAGAGTTGCGGGACAAAAGGAGCTACTTCTTGAACAAGCAAGGCTGTGTTCAGTGTGGAAGCTCTATTTCAAAAGTCAGCCATAGAAGCATACAGATGCAGGATAAACCAAATAATAATAACAAAGCAAATGTCAGAAATGTTGGACTCACTAATAGTAAGGACCATGCTGTACCTTTGCCACTTGGTTCTGAAGTAAAGAATGAGGGTAACCACATTATATCATTATGTGGTAGAGATGGTCGTTCAACATATCAGAAAAAGCCAAGCAATAATGCTTCTAACAGCATCCTAAGAGATGCTGCACATGCTAATGGATCACTGGAAGGAATAGTGTTGGAGAACCAGAGAAAAGTAGATTTTGGTCAAACTGATGCAGTTACTATTCCAGTTGGCATTGATCGGATTAATGGAAACAGTGCTGTTTTTGGACATAATTATGAAAAATCCAGAGTAAATGAAACATCTGCTCAGCAAGATAGTTATCAGATGCATAATTCTAATGCAGCTACGGTTGTTAAGTATGACTCTGAACTGTCCAGAGTAGGAGAGACTGCTCCCCAGCTTTATGATAACATGATAAGTAATGTTACATCTTCTGTTAGCTATGATAAGAAACAGTCCAAGACCGAAGGAATATCATCCCGAGAAGAGAGTCGCCAAAGGCTAACTGGTATATATGAAGATATTCTGATTGTTGATAATGTTCTTTTGGCGAAGGAGGTTGTTGCTAAGCTTATCAATCAATACAGACATCTTATACATGCATGTGATACAGAGGTATGTTTTCTAGACATTGGATTCTTTTCAGAGTTTCTCTTGCAAGCATTGTTCAAGTCTAAAAATTTATGTTGATATCAAAGAGAAAAATTTATAAGTTCCAAGGTTTAGCTTCTTTGGGTTTCATATAATAGGGTTCTTGAGTATCACACTGGGGGTTGAGGCTACATTAAAATTTTGGTAAAAAGAGATTTCTTTACTATTAAATGATGATAATATCATGGATTTTTTTGTTCGTGTAATTATTCCTGTATAAAAAATCTAAAATTATTAGATTATATGCCTTTTCGGTATATGTCTTATTGTGAAATATCTTGTACATATCTTATATTTATTATGAAATATTTGTGTAACATGTATTACCCTTCTGTCAAATTAGTAAGGCTAGAAGAAAAAAGTACAATAAATATTCCTTTGTCTTTCTACGTGGCAGCTTAGAAATTGCTATTGAGCCACCTTTTTATCAATCTTATGGCTGAAAGTTGAACTTAATTGTCAAAATTTCCTTCCCCCTCTTTTGGTCAGCCTTTAGAGTTATGTAAGATTGGGCCTTGTCAGAATCTAACATTATCATCTCTGGAAGAAAGAGACCTTGCTAGGATCACGAATATTATGTTTTCCTGTATAATTATTGTTGTATAGGAAAACTAAGAGTCCCTTATTCGATTATACACCCTATATAGGAAGGTTTTAGACATATCTTATATTGCACATCTTATTATGAAATTAAAAAACTATATGGATATTTTAGGACGTAATACAATGCTCATACATATATAGTTGTAAACTGCTCATTCTCCATGCACAAAGTGAAACAAAAACTATTCCTTATGTATTTCAGCAACAAACACATTTATACAACCTAAAGGACAATCTTTTAAGTTCCCATGTCTGTTCTCATCAAAATGAGAAATAAGCTGGAATATGCTCTCATCTGTTATTACTCAAACCACATACAGGTCAGCGATATTTGCACAGCGTAGAATCATTTCATGTGTGAGTTGCTACCTATTTTATTACAGCTATAAAATTCACAGGTAGCAGGGATTGATGTGAAGCAAGAAACACCTGTTAACCATGGAGAGATAATATGCTTCAGTATTTATTCTGGACCTGAGGCAGATTTTGGATATGGAAAGTCATGTATATGGGTAGATGTTCTTGATGGTGGTGGCGAGGATATCTTAGCTGAATTTGAGCCATTTTTTGCCAACCCATTCATTAGAAAGGTGGATTTTCATTTTTGGTTTCTTGTAATTTATTTGCATTGATCTCAACTTCTTCATTGGCAAAATTTTTAATAGTAGCCTAGTAACTGTGTCGATATGTTCTCTATAGCATTCTTCATAAATGATTTCTGTTAAACTCTATTCATTGGATTGTCTCTCTTTCTTTACCATGTTATGCAGTGACTGGCTGATTCTTTATGCCTCTCTTTCTCTCTCATTATCTTCTTTTGCTGTGACTTACATTTTTTTTCATTATTCTACTGAAGAATGATAATAGATTTACAAAATTTTAATGATCTTTTGGAGAATGCACCGAATGATTAGATTAAATATTTCCTCTGCATAATTTCAGATATTTTAGATTTTCATTCTCTTGCAGAACTTGATGGTGCTGTTTGTATTATTTTTCCTGTGGTTTATTTGGTTTAAGAAATATGGGGACTTCTTTATTGTAACATTTTATAGTTCCTCTAAACTCCAACATGATATGGAGTAAGAATGGGAGAGAAAGAGAGATGTGGAGAGTGAGAGAGTGAGAAATAGAGACAATTTAGACCCAGTAATATAACATGTATTGTTGATTTTACTTGATAATGGGAATAGAGACAATTTAGACCCTGTAATATAACATGCATTGTTAATTTTACTTGATAATGAGAATGGCAATCTTTCTAATATTCTTGTGGGCAAAATAATTTAGCTACTTCTATTACCTTTGAGGACAATCTATCTGTTTCTATATAATTCTCCTCAGGTGTCAATTATTTGGTTGCTTGCTAAGTCTATAAGCTACTTTAAGGTGTTAAAGTTACTTTTTTTTTTTTAAATGTAGGTTTGGCACAATTACAGCTTTGATAACCATGTCGTTGAAAATTATGGTATACCTCTTCTTGGTTTTCATGCTGACACGATGCACATGGCAAGGTTATGGAATTCTTCACGACGGCTGGAGGGTGGTTATTCTCTTGAAGCTTTGACAAGTGATAGAAAACTCATGGCTAGGGCTTCATCACGCTACCGGAAGTTAATTGGTAAGGTGTCAATGAAAACCATCTTTGGAAAGAAAAAACTGAAAAAGGATGGTTCTGAAGGAAAAATTACTATTGTGGCTCCTGTTGAAGAGCTACAAAGAGAAGATCGAAAACCATGGATTTGTTATTCAGCCTTGGATGCAATAAGTACCTTGCAGCTTTATGAAAGCTTGAAAACCAGTCTATGTGGTGAGAATTGGATGTTGAATGGAGATCAGGTTCTTGGAAAATCAATGTTTGACTTCTATCAAGAATACTGGCAGCCGTTTGGTGAGCTTCTAGTTAGAATGGAAGCGGAGGGAATGCTGGTTGATCGTGCCCATCTGAAAGAGATACAGAAGGTGGCCATAGCAGAACAAGCAATTGCTGCTCATAATTTCCGTACTTGGGCATCTAAGTATTGTCCTGATGCTATGTATATGAATGTAGGAAGTGATGCACAGCTACGCCAATTGCTATATGGTGGCATTACAAACTGGTAATCTCTTGTTTGGGGCATTGATTTAATTTTTATCATCTTTCAACTGATATCAAGTTCAAGTCTTTTAGTCACAAATATCTTTTTGCATAATTTCATTCCAAGTATACAAAGTGATCTTTGCTGGTTTGGCTCCTATATGTTTCGAGAGTTAATTTCCCCTGCATTTGAAGTTGTATTTGTAGCATGAATATGGAATTTATGGTGTAACTTTCCTACATTTCTCTGGAAGAAAAAAAGTTCATAACATGAAGGCAAAGTGATGATGTTGACATAAAACTAGAGTTTTGAAAAAGCATGAAAAGAAATAAAATCCTCTATTCTTTTTTCAATGGTTGCAGTGCAACCCTTGAAAAACTTGAAGAAGCAAAGGATTTCAAAGTTCCTAATGTTGATAAAGTGATTGAAGAAGGAAAGAAGAAGCCCACAAAGCATCGAAAAATTAGATTGTACAACATTGGTATTGATCTACCTGCAGAGGTGTATACACCAAGTGGTTGGCCCTCCGTCAGTGGAGATGCTTTGAAGGCCCTTGTTGCTGCAATTTCTGCAAGCGGCAAGTCAATCTATGTTGCCAACGGGAGATATTCGAAGTCATTGTCAGATGGAGAAGAATCATTAAGAACCTTTAAAACAGAGGAAGAAAGGATTGAGGCTTGCCAAGCTATTACTTCTTTATGTGAAGTATGCTCTATAGACTCTTTGATATCCAATTTCATCCTTCCCTTGCAGGTAAAATTAAAATTCCTCATTTTATGTTATTTGAGATCATAATAGGCCTTAGTGGGTTTTGGTCATTATAAAATTGTCCCAGGATAAAGAATTAAAAAGTGTTAAACCTTTTTGAAAATTTTCATTTTCATGTCTAAACTTTTAAAGTTTTCAATTAAATGTTTAAACTTTTGAAAATTGGACAACTCAATTCAAATGGTTGTCTTCTGTTTACATTTTGCTGATATGATTGACAAAGCACGTAGATACTAAAATTCGGAGGGGTTATGTGATATCTTCTTTCTTGCATGATTTTTAGCATCAAACAAGTGATCATAGGAGGCACAAAAAGCATGTTGATGAAAACGAAGAGTTACATAACTCCTCTAAACATCAATCTTTACGTGATCCATCAGCCACATCAACAAGATGTTTATGAGACACATTTTTGAACTGAGTTGTCTAAATTTTAAAAGTTTACACTTTATTAAAAATTTTAAAAGGATGGACACTTAAATGAAAAAGTCTAAAAAGGTTTGATTCTTTTTAATTCGTTATCTTAAATCATCCCACAAAGAGGAACCATGCAGAAAGTAGAATCCACAGATGTCTTTTGGTATAATATCTCATTATGACTGCATATTTGAAGGTGGCATATAGTCCATGATGATAGTCATCTTATAGTTCCTTTTTCTCCACTTGCCTATTAATATTATTTGTGTCCCATGCTTTTGTTGGTGATTAGTATATACAATTCTAAAATGCTTAATGATGACTCCCTCAGCTTTTAATTTGAAAACTTGAAGTCAGGTTTTTGTGGGTATATGTTTAGAATTTATATTATTTTGCTTCTTCTCTCTAGTCAAGTATTAACATTTTCTGTTCAAATTTCCATTTAGCTCATTTGAGATTGATATTTTTATAATTTTACATTCTTGGTGTAAATATTGTAATCTGTACTAGAATATAATCTACACGAGTCAGTTAGAAAAGCCAAAATGTTTCTATAAAAGGTTTTGGTCATATAAAAGTTCAATATTGTTAATTTGAGATCTTTAAAGTGCTTTTCACAATGCCAGCCATGTCAGTTAATTTGTTGGTATATACTATTTAAACTTCTATGTTTACTATAAGTTTAATTATTTGGCATTGCTTTATCTTAGTATTCTGCATTCTTATTACATAGCCCTATAGCTCCAAAATTTTGAAACTATTGATGCTTGTAGTGGTGTCTCACTATTGCAGGAAAGTAATATAGCTGGCAAGAATGGGCGCATACATTGTTCTTTAAATATTAACACAGAAACTGGGCGTTTGTCAGCAAGGAGGCCAAATTTGCAGGTATTGATCTATTTTCCATTAATTGCTTTTCTAGAGTGAATTTATAATTGATGAATTGTTTTCTTTTGATAATGTCACTGAAAAAGGCATGACTTGGCCATCAAACATATGTCTGTGCTATTTGCTATTTTAATGATATTACTTGCCTAGCAAGTAGGATTAAAATTTTCTAGGAAATCAATGTGAATTCAACTGAAAAGCTTTAGTATTTTATTTTATTTATCTTGTTCCTTGGTTATGCATAAAATCGGAGAGGGCCATAATAATCACCTTGCTGGTGCCCAATTTTTCCAAAAATTGAAGACAAGATGGATGCTTTAATATTGCTATCTGAATGTGATAGAAACTAAACTTTCACATATTACCTTCATTCAGAATCAGCCTGCTTTGGAGAAGGACCGGTATAAGATCCGTAAGGCATTTATAGCTGCTCCAGGAAATTCCCTTATTGTTGCAGATTATGGGCAGGTGAGTATTTGTTATCCACCAATTTATGTTGTATCTCAGGCTTTGGTCTGAAAGAGATTTCATGTTACAGCTTGAACTTCGAATTCTTGCACATCTTTCTAACTGTACGAGCATGTTGGATGCGTTCAAAGCTGGTGGAGATTTTCATTCAAGAACAGCTATGAACATGTATCCACATATTCATGATGCCATTACAAAAAAGGAAGTACTTCTCGAATGGTACCCACAATTAGGTGAAGATAAACCCCCAGTTCCACTGTTGAAGGTAAATCGGTAATTGCTTTGCCATTCTCTTCGTAAAACTATGTTGAAATGAGAAGCAATGAACTCATTTTTGTAAATTTCATTTACTCACTTTCCAACTTTAAGTCCACTTTCTAGTTTTGAAGGGATTTGGTAACAAAAATTCTCTCTTTTTGAGATTTAAACACAGGGATGCAATTACTTTTTAATTTAAGGTAGATGGAACATAGAATATAGTTTTATAAACTAGTTTCAAAATTTAGTGGTTAAAGTTTATAGATAAAGATAAATTGAACGTTAGTATTTGATTCAAACTGGGATGGTGCTCTAGCAGCGAGTTTGGATAGCATCTACTCCATCTATTAATTCATGCAAATGTTGTTGACAAATAAAGTTTGGTGTGTAAATGAATGTTTGCTGAATTGGTGTTTGTACGACTTGTGCCATGGACAAAATCAAGATTTGTGTATCTCTGCCTTTTGCCGAGTCCATTGTTCTTTGTTATGGATATGACTAGAGTTTGGCAACTGACCACCTATAGGGCTCCTCAGTTTGATATTCTCTGGAATGCTTCTTGTTGGAGTAGCTTACTTTGATCCAAAATCTAATGTGCAAAAGGACAAAAAAATCTACCATTTTGTATTTTCTTGAACATTATGTGGAAATTGCAGCAGTTGAATTTCTGTTAGTACTTGTTGAATGTTATGGAGATTTAGTATTTAGTATGAAAATATTATTATGTATGTAATATAGGAATAATTTATCTAAGTAGTTCTAGGTATTATTTAAGAATCTTGTATTTTTATTTAACAAAAGACAATTTGAGCTGCCTAAACTCCAAGAATATACTTAAAAATAGAAGGATTGCACACCTAATGACAATTACTATAGACCTATTTATAGACTTGACTCCTAGAGATGTACTTGTAGATAATGATAAATCCTAATTGTAGATAACAACAATTAACCCACTTATACTGAAAATCTGAAACTACAAACTCTTCCTATTTTTCCTCTAATAACTGCCAACTAATTACATTATCTGCTCTTGACTTAGTCTTCTTGTGAAGGTATGTCTTTAGTGGTCTATCAGTACCCCTCCCTTTGAAAGTCACCTCGTCCTCAAGGTGAAAATAGGGATATCGTTGCTGTAATGGGTCATATGATTCCCAACTGGCATCTTCAGAAGGACGGTTTTGCCATAAGATGAGCAATTCCAAATCTAATTCATCACCATGCTTAATCCAATGGTGAGCCAATACTTTTTGAGGTTCCACATCAAAACTCCCAATTGGAATTCAAAGATAATGGAGCCGGTGGATTGGTGGAGAGTTGTTCCTTAGCTTCTTTAAGTAATGAGACATGGAAAATAGGATGCACCTTAGCGTTAGTAGGGAGCTTTAGTTCATACGCAATTGGACCCCAACGTTTGAGAATCTTATAAGGACTAGAAAACAAGGCGAATGCTTCTCATTTGTACGCCTAGCTAAAGAATGTTGCCTCTATGGTTGGACTCGTACGAAGACAACATCACTAATTTCAAATGATTTTTCTCTACGATTCTTATCTACATGTGTCTTCATCCGATTTTGAGCTTTGAGTAAATTGTTCTTTAAAACCTATAATATAGCATCCCTTTCAACAAGCCGTTCTTCCAATTCTGCTATGTGAGTATCGCCCTGACAATACACTTGTAAGGTGGGAGGGTCACGACCATACACAGCATGGAAAGGAGTAGTGTTTGTCGCCGTATGGATTTTGGTGTTGAATGAAAATTTTGCCCAGTACAAGAAGCGACTCCAAATCTTCGGCTTCTCATTTGCAAAGCATCTGAGATAAGCCTCCAAGCAACAATTTACGACTTCCGTTTGTCCATCTGATTGTGGGTGGTAAGCTGTCCCCATCTGCAACTTTGTTTGATTAAGCTTAAAAATTTCTGTCAAAACGAATTGGTGAACAATTTGTCCCTATCTGATAGTATGCTTCTTGGAATACCTTGTAACCAGACAATTTCCTTGCAAAACACACCAGCAACTATTTTTGCAGAATATGGGTGAGTTAGTGCCACAAAATGGGCATATTTAGATAATCAATCCACCACAACCAAAATAGTATCATATCCATTGGATTTCGGCAAGCCATTAATGAAGTCCATCGAGATGTCTTTCCATACTCTCTGTGGGATCGACAGTGGTTGAAGTAAACCCGCTGGAGATAATGTCTCATACTTGTTTCGTTGACATATGAAGCAGTTTTGAACATAATGTTTAACATCATTCCACATATTTGGCCAAAACACACCAGCAAAAAGCCTCTTGATTGTTTTGAGAAATCCTCCATGTCCACCAAAAGGGTATCATGTACTTCAGCCATAAGTTTCTCCCTTAAAGGCA
>JAOTAW010000005.1:20149491-20162242 GCA_025629945.1 Erythroxylum savannarum | reverse complement strand
AATAATCATAATAATAACTTAATAATAATAATAATAATGACAATAATAATAAAATTAATAAATAAAATTAATAATAATAAGAATAACTTAATAATAATAATAATAATAATAATAATAATAAACCAAACATATTTTTGTATTTAGTTTTTTATTAAAAATCTCAACCAAATAGATTTTTATTTTCAATTTTTATATTACAAATTTTAACCAAATAAGTTTTCATTTTTTTAGAAAGAAAAACAGAAACTAAAAACAGGAAACAAAAATTAAAAATAAAAACAGAAAAACAAAAATAGAACCAGCCGCTACTTAACAAAAAAATTAAGTTTAAAGATTGGTCATTTTGTTTACCAATCATCTGTTTAATAAAAAAGGTTAAACCTAACGATATGATTAAGAAGTATAATGGTGGTCCCACTCTTTTAATATAATTTTTTAAAATTTAATTAGTAGGTGGATCCCATTTGTCACGTTAGTGATGACATGATAAAAAGGACTCACTAATTTGAATAAAATAATAATTAACAGAACGATTTAAATTGTACTATCCGTTTTAATAGAACGGTTTGAATTTTTTTATTAAGGTTGAATTACAATTTAATATTTTTAAAATAGTAGGATTAGAATTGTTAACGTCGAAAGGTTTGGGTAATAATTGTGGATTAGTACAAAACTTAGGGTCAAAAATGTCTCATTGTCTCTAGAATAAAGAAAAAATTTATTATTTCATAAATTAAAATTTTAGAACTTTAATTAGTGTAGACTTTGGAGGCCTTCTCACTTCCCGATGAATGGACACGACTACTCGTCAATCTACACACACAGCAACCAACTATTCTCTTCTTTTTCAATAAAGAAGACAACACAAACTTTTCTTGGAGACCCTGAAATATCTTATTTCAAAATTCTCTCCTTTGGCCTTGCGTCTCTCAGTTCATTTCTGAAGCAAATCCGGTTGAATCAAGAGAGGGGCTATAACCTCTGGACACCTCTGAAAAATGGAAGAATTACCAGATTTTATTGTTGAATCGAGGGAAGAGCTTATGATCTCAGCTATTGGTGAAGGAAAGCCTGTTTTGAGAACAGCCCATTTTCTGAAACCAACTTCTATTGGTGGATCCATTTCCAAGCCGCACCTACCTACTATCTCTTTACCTGTAAAAGTTCAGTCGAAACCGAAAAAGGAACATTTAAGTGTTACATTCAGAGCATGGAATAAACCAACTGAACGATGGAATGAATGGGTTGAAAAGATGGTTTCTTTGCATGAAACTACTTGGGAAAGAGCTGGTGTTCACGAAGCTATAATGAATTCCACTTACACCGTTGTTAAAGACTGCGATTTGATCTTTGGGATTGCAGAGAGATGGCGTCCTGATACTAAATCTTTCATCTTTCCTTGGGGTGAAGCTACAGTTACTCTAGAAGATTTGTTGATGATCGGTTACTCTGTTTTGGGGGCCCCTGTTTTTCTTTCTCTTGAAGATGAGGAACTGAAGCCCATAAAAATTCAACTCATGCTAGCAAGAAAAGAGATGATGAGAACTAGCGCAAAGAAGGCAACCCATGGCCTGTGGATGCGAAAATTTATGGATAGTGGTAATGAAGTAGAGCATGAAGCGTTCTTGGCCTATTGGTTGTCGAGGTTTGTTCTAAGTACGGCTCTTCATACTATCTCTGACTTCTGTTTGTCCATCGCAATTCATTTAGCTCGAGGGACTAGGATTGCTCTTGCACCTGCCATTCTTGCCAGTCTTTACAGAGACTTGAGCTTTTTGGAAGAAAACCTTACTTCTTTAGAGAACAATAAGGGTAGAAAGTCAAAGAATAGAAATGATGACGTAGTGACTGTAGCGGTAACGTCTCCATTTCAATTGATTCAGGTTTGGATTTGGGAGAGGTTTGTAGAGTTGCGACCCAAGCCTAATTTGACGAAAAATGGTGAGCCAAGGCTAGCTCGATGGGACAAACTGACATGCAGAATAGAGGATGTGAGGCTTTGTTTGGACTCAGCCAAAGAAAACTTCATATGGCGGCCTTATGATAAAATTTTGCCAAACTGGACTACGCCATTCTCTGATGCTGCGGACGAAGTAGTAGATTCGGGCTTAGATGAGGAAATATTGTCATTTAGTCAATGTTTGAAGGTTTCTGAGTTGGTTGGACATTGCTTCATAGAGCAGTACCTTCCTCATAGAGTTGCAATGCAGTTTGGATTTGATCAAGATATTCCAGGTTATGTCACTCGGTTTGATACGAGTCCTGAGGTTTCTTGGAGTTATTACAATAGGCCAATGATTGATGCAATGCGGTATCTTCCTTCCTTTCGTTTAGAAGGAAAGGTTACAACCCGGTACTTGGATTGTTGGAAGCGGTCTATTTCCAGTTTGCAAGGTAAGAGACAGAAGACAACTTCTAGAGCCAAACCGATGAGTTTGAAAGGTAAGAGTATTTTTATAAAGAGGAAGTGTGAGTTCGTATCACCGTCCAAGGGGTTCTCTTTAATGTTGCAGAAGAAGAAAGCATTAATGGAAATATCTAAAGAGAAAAGTAAAGGCGAGACTTCTGCGAGCTCCAAACTGAAACCAGATAGAGGAAATGATGTGAAGAATCATGAAACTTTCTTCTCCAGTTTGAAAGTAACATCAGAAGCTTCAAAAGAAGAGGAGGATGCTGAGTGTAATTCTTTTATTTCAGGAATTTCACCACAGATTTCGAAAGAAAATAATGACAATTCCTCGGTTGTTGTTCCTGGTAATCTAGGTAACCAAGTCGGAATATTATCAAAAGTTCCAAAAAGAAACCATAAAGTTTGTAATTTATCTGCTACTCCAGATGTGTTCCTCAAGAGTTCAGAAGAATATGCAGGAGAATTTGTAAAGGAAAATCAAGTCAAAAGTGCTGCGGTGTCCCATGCTTCTCCATTACAGATCCCAAAGAAAACAATGTCAATATGGGAGGATGAAAAGAAACATGTTGACGTTTCAAATGAGTTCATTCAAAAACGATCCGCCCAGAGTTTGAAAAGAAAGAATGGGGAGAACCACGAGGTGGCTTGTCCAAGCTGTCCTTCAAAGCTATCAAGAACTTTGGTCCAGGACTTTGCATTGGTAAAGGAAATTAACAGTCGTCTGGTTCCTCCAGGATTTCCTCCCATACGTATGGCTGAAGCAAGTCATTCTGTTGAGGAAGGCAATATCACTGCTGTTGATAATTATATGCTGAAGCCCGGTTACAAGAAGGCTGATCCTGAAAGTGAGCAATGTAGAGATGGCAATATTTTCTCAGGGAAATCTCGAAGTACATCTTCTACGGCATTTAAAGAGTCATCGATTTCAGAAGAAACAAGTGTTGAAAATGAAGCAGTGGAGAAGCAGAAAGCTAATGAGAGTAATACTCCCCCATTGGTAAATAACAAGTCAGTAAGAAGCACCGACCCAAAAATATTACTGTTGAAAGAGACAACACAGCCCGAGGCATTGGGAAGTAGACAGGACCGTGATGGTGATAATAAATTCAGCCACTCAGCTCAATCTCATCCTCTAATGTCCAAAACTGGAGCTGGCAAGGCTTCTAATTATAGGGAGCCATTTTCAATCAAGGGAAAGCAAATTGCCAGTGCTGAAACTACAACGCTAGAGCAAGCTGGTGAACATGCAAACGGTAGTCCTGAAGAGATTTTTGATATGCCTAGCATCACTGAAAATGTAGGAGGAAGCAGTAGCTACTTAATTCAGAAACCATGGCTGAGACTTGGAGTCCTGATTGGAAGACTTGAGAAGCTGTCTTCTGATCTTAAAGCGGCAAAATTTGGGCGAACCGCCATGGCTAGTTTCTAGTATCTTATTAAAATTCAAAGAATCCAGCATGTTACTATTCTGTTTTTAGATCTGCATGATCCAAGATACTAGCTTCAAGTTACATTCGCAGTTGAGAATAGAATGCACCGTGCTGTTGTTAACATATGCCATTGCCACCTAAAATTATTGAAATTAAAGAAAGTAATGGTCCAGCCATCTGAACATTTGCTAGATACTTTTGATCGTTCCTTTTTCCATTATAATGCTCTTAGTATTTCGATTTTGACATAAAAACTCATTGCATTCCCATCAAGTTTCAAGTTTTTGAGTGTGTACATACGCTTGAATTTAGGGGAACTTGGCAAATCATTAGATCTACATTCTGGCTAAGATGGCATGACCTCATATTGTTCATGATTATCGGCCTTAGGGAATGCATTTGGGTTGGGCGGGTCCAGGCCCTAGCCTGGCCCTATTGGATTTATTAGGCTTGATTTTTTGAAATTTGTTTAATTTTTAATAGAAATATATTTAATGAAAAATACAATATGAAAATTTCAATTAATTGAATTTATGAATTTAAATTGATTAATAAACATTAGAAATTTATAATAAATGAATATATAAAATGTTTATATATTGATAAAATGAATAAGATAAAATGAATTCATTAATGAAGAATTGAATTATAATAAATAAAAAAAGATTATATATACAACAACAACAATACTTAATGAGAGTTCTGCTAAAATACGAAGTATGTGAAGGTCTAATAATACGTAACCTTATTCTTACAAGGTTGAGAGATTGTTTTCGATAAAAAATATTATATATAAAGTGAAAATTTCAATTAGTTGAAGTTACAAATTTCAATTGATTATAAAAATTAAAATTTCACAGTAAATGAATATGTGTATATATCTTGATAAAATAAATAAGATGAAATTAAATTTATTGACGAAAGAGGATATGATTCTGCAACTCACTACAACTGACCTTCAAGGTTCCAACTCTGAATACATTGAAGAACATTATGAAGATATATGAGGTAATTTATATTTTTAATATTGTTGCCATTTACTTTTTGATTATTTTATGATTGATGTTGATCATATTTGTACATGGTAGGTTCTTTCTTCTATGTATTGTTGTGATTTCTGGCTGCTTTCATATTTATGATTGTGTAAGAAACCAAAGCAATATCAAGAAGTGCTTTCGGGACAACTTTTACTATCTCATTGCTTCTTGTTCTGTCTACCAAGTTTTATTTTTAACGCTGTTTATCTTTGGAAATAGATATTATGAAATGAGATGGGTTCACTGCCATACGCCTCATTTGAAATTATTCATCGGATATGGACTGTCCATTGGCCAAGGGTTACAATCTTTGTGGTGTTATGTGTAATTGAAAGGACTGAATAATTATGGTGGCAGGAAGTGCTACTGCTGCCAGCCTGCCACTGTGCTAGCACAGTCATTTTATTACCCTTTTCTACTTCATCAAAAGATCTGATAATTAATTTGTATTTGTTAAACAGGATTCTATCTGATTGCATCCCCATTAAGGGAAGAAGAAGGATACCATACTTAATACTTGCAACCGTGCTCTCTCTTGTGCCATGGCCTATTCTAGGGTTGAATGAGACATTAAGGAATTCCAGGTGGCACCTCATTATCTTCTTGACAGTGCAAAACCTGGGCTCTGCTATGGCCGATGTTGTGGTTGACGCAATGATTGCCGAGGCAGTAAGGTTTGAGCAGTAAGTATTGCACTTTTTGTCTTCTTTTCCATTCTGCTTGAAATAACATTTTAGTTGAACAAATTGTGTACCCCCTATGTGACTTAATGTGGACCTCTGGGATGTAGCACTAACTTTTCATGTGTGTTATGTTGGCTTTTGTATTTGCCTCATCAATGTAGTGTGGTTGTGAAAGACTACTCTCCAGTGTAGACTTAGATGACTCTATAATGTGTTTTTGGTTATTCTTCAGGGTGTCTGTGTGTCTGGATGTTTTGTTTGGGATGTTGTACTACCTATTTGTACGAATACTTATTTTATGGTGAATTAAACATTTACATTGTTCTACTTGGATATATGATATATGTGGCAATAGCCTCTTCCGCTGAACTTTGATTTTATGGCCAATTAAACAGTTCCTCGTTTGCTGGAGATCTACAGTCAATATCTTGGTTGTCAATGGCCATTGGTGGAATATGTGGCAGTTTGCTAGGAGGTTATGCATTAAACAACTTACAGATCAATAACATTTTCCTTTTTTTCTCCGTGTTGCCGACTCTACAGTTACTATCGTGTAGTCTAGTTCAGGAGAAAAATGTAGGTAGTAAAGCTTTTCCAGACGTTGCTGATTCAAATTGTTCCCTTCTTGTGAATGAGAATGGTAGTAAGTTGGATAAAGATAATTTCTTCAAAGGAAAGTCCAATTTTAGTACTTCCAGAAGAAAGAAGGGCCAAAAGAATGGCAAAAGGAGGGCAACTAGAAGTACAACATCCCAGATCAATGAGAAGAAAGACTCATTACCATTGCCCTGGTTCCACTCTCTGATTGTGGCTTCGTACAGTTTGTTGCATGCATTTAGGCAGCCAATTATTTTGAGGTAAACACTACAATCTTTTGGTTCTTAGTTTTTAGTTTTGCTTTAGCAATTGATGGCCATAAGTAAAATTCCCAAGTTAAATGGTTTGACTGTTGTCAACCACGACAGTAAATATTTTCGTCATTAAATGGACAGAGTCTAAAGAGAATTAATGATATTTTGTTAGTTTTCTGTTGATGATCATTGGAAAAGAGGCAGTATAATTATTCAATCTGTTGTGTAAAATCTAATTACTATATTGTGTTTTCTTCTTTTGACTTCTTTTTTTGGTTTTGGGAAAACCAGACCAATGGCTTGGTTTTTCCTAGCACACATCACTGTTCCAAACATCTCAACAGTAATGTTCTATTACCAGACAGAGTTCTTGAACTTGGATGCTTCCTTTTTGGGCACTGCACGTGTTGTTGGATGGCTAGGCCTCATGATTGGAACCTTCCTTTACAATCAATACTTTAAGATGTTGAAATTGCGGAAAATTCTGTTGTAAGTAACACGGTTATAAATAGACTTGTCATAAATATTTATTTTGAAGTTTGATTTGCTTACTATCTTTTTGTGTGTTCCTATTTGTATAATGCAGGTGGGCACATATTGGCCTAGCTTTCCTGAGCCTCTTAGATATGGCTCTAGTGTCTAGGACGAGTCTCACATATGGAATTTCAGATAGGATCATGGTCCTCTGGGGATCTGCTCTTTCTGATGCAATCAATCAATTTAAGTATGTGGAAGTTTTCCTATATCTTTATATTCTTCTATGTTATAGATGTTGGATACATGAACATGCTTGTTTCTTATATGTTTTTAGTGCATGCATTTGCATAAATACATGTATGCTTCTGCTTGGACCTTTGCTTCAATCTTTGTTTCACCATATATGATGGATGTAAGTTTCTTTTATCAATTGTTGAGTTCTAATGCTATTACTCCTCTTGCTCTTCACTTGCAGATTCATGCCATTCTTGATCTTATCTGGACAATTATGCCCACCAGGAATAGAAGGAACTCTATTTGCTCTATTTATGTCAATAAACAATTTTGGTTCCACAGTAGGATCATTTGTTGGAGCAGGATTGGCTTCATTTTTGAACTTATCCTCAGGATCCTTTGACAACCTGCTTCTGGGCATATCCATTCAAGTTTTCTGCACTTTCATTCCTGTTGCTTTCTTATTTCTTATACCAACAGAAGCCACAGGAATATCTGCATAGTCAGGGATTGGCACTTGGCTATAAAATAAGGTTACCAACTGAGGAGCTAGTTGAAATTTTGTCCACTGATTTTTTTTTTCTGCTAAGCCTATCTTAAGTTACAAGACCTCACATTCTAAAGGACATAGAGCTGCTTTGATAACACCAGACTTGCAATTTGTCAATGTAAAGCAAATTTTAGGTTCATAGTTTAATTAGAGAAGACAAAAAGTCAATAAACTCTGTAGGAAGAAATTATAATGCTGAAAAGTTGATATGTAATTCATTAGAGACCACTTTATCTAACTCTTAACTCGTGGGTCAATTAGGAGGTAAGAGTGGAGCTCAATGTAGACATTGACTTTGTTACTACATATGTTCTTTTCTTTTCTCTTTTTAAATGATAAGAAAATAAACTTTATGTTTGATGATTTTTCTTTCGATCGATTGCTCTGATTGACTTTGTTATTACATATGTTTTTGTTCTTTTCTCTCTTTTTTATGATGAGAAAATAAAGTTTATGCTTGATGATTTTCTTTCAGTTGATTGCTTTGATTGTCATCCCTCCTAAATGAAATGACCATTGGAAATTGGTTGAAGTAGGAGTAGAAGGCCATTTAAAAGTGAAAGTCCAAAATTTTATTAAGAGCCTAACTGAATTAAACAAATTAAGGTAAGCCTTTGGAAGGTTATGCTAATAAGTAATATGATGTAGGATAAATAGAAGAATTATTAACTAGTAGCTAAAAATCACAAAATTAAGAAATATGACTGATATTAGGCTACCGAAATATCAAGTTTCAAGGTTAACTTTTGGCTTAGAATGTTAAAATTTTAGATTTTGTATAACTGAAATTTTAAGGTTTGATTGTTGAAAATTTAGGCTTAGGATTTTAGGGTTTAATATGCTGGAACTTGGGATTTTGGTTGTTGGAATTTTGTATTGAATATAAATAATGAAAGGTAAGAAACTAGGAGTCACTCATAGGATCTAAGAATTACTCTTAAAAGAAAGCATCACACCTTCCAGTTGAAAGCTCAAGTTTGTAGAAAATTTTTAGGTTGCTTATTATTATTAAAGGGCTAAGTACACACACATATATATATAGAGAGTTCTTAGAACTCTTATTCTATGAGGAAAGAGTCTCTAACAAATTTTAATCCTATTCTAATAAAAATTCTATAAGTCCTAAACAATTAGATAACATATATAAAATAACAAAAAACTTACTACTACTACTTATCTAATAAGGAATCCTATCATAATCTAAATTTCAATCTTTATCTTTTTTTTTGGTCAACTCAATTCTCAATCTTCATCCTAGTAAATTAAGGCTTATACTGGACTATTTTTTTCTTTTATTTCTTGTATATACTTTAAGTTCTTTTGCATCAATTCTTCCCAGCTTGTCTGAAGTCATCCTCGACGTAGAATGTGATAAATATTATTCATATAAGTCTAAATTCAACTTTTGAAAATTTGATTATAAAATCCAAGTATTGTCAGAAATTGATCTTCCTTTCCATTTGGCAAGAAATTGTTGATATCCTCTATCTTCTGGCTATAATTTGTTCATTAAGAACATCCTCTATTTCTTTTTTAAGTTAAGGAGTGGCAAGAAGTCTTAACAGTTGCAGTAGGGGATTGCTCATCTTATCCTTGATAATAGTTAAATCCGCAACATTAAAGATATGACTTATTTCCATGTCACTTGATAGTTCTAAAACATAAGCATTAACACTTATCTTCTTGATGATTTTATAAGGTCTAGCATTCTATGAGTGATTTTTTTTATATTTTCCTTTTTGAAAATACTTTGGATGGATCCTAAACATCACTATATCCCCTTCATTGAATTCCACCAATCGATTTATAAGACAAATTGTTGGTTATTATCTTTCATCGTATCTCATTAAAGATATCGTTTATATGTTGTGTAAAACCTTCAACTTCAACACTAACTCATGTTGTTTGTGGTAAAGGAACCAAATCAGTAAGCTTCATTGGTTGAACTCTTGAAACTATCTCAAAAGGGTTCTTACTAGTAGACCTATTTATAGAACTTTTATATGCAAATTCTTCCTATGGAAGAATTAGGTCCTAATATTTCACATTGTCTCCAACCAAAAATCTTAACAAGTCCTTCAAGCTTTTATCCACCACCTTTGTTTGTCTATCAGCTTGGAGATGGAAAAAAAAACTTGAAAATTGAAGCTTAGTGTTTAATATTTTCCATAGAGTTCCCCAAAAATAATTCATAAACTTTATATCACAATCAAAGACAATGGTTAAAGGCAATCCATGGAGATGTATATCCTCTTTGATGAAAATTTTAGTAATAAATATAGCATCATAAGTCTTGGAACATGGAATAAAATGACTCATCTTGGAAAACCTATCCACCACCACAAAAATAAAATCATAACCTCTTATAGTTTTAGGAATTTCCAAGACAAAATCTATACTTATGTCCAACCATAATTCATGAGGCACCAACAATGGTGTATATAATCCAGAGTTCGGTTTCCTTCTTTAGCTAATTGACATGTTTGACATTGTCGTATGACCTTAGACACATTTTATTTTAAAGAGGGCCAATAAAAGCGATCTTTAACTATTACATGTTGCTCCTTCTCTATGTAATTCCAAAATCACATACTCCCTTATAGAAGTATTAGGTAGACAAAGTCGATTTCCTTTGAAAAGATAGTCATCATGGATCACAAAAGGAAAGTGTTGATCTCTTTGTCCAACTGCAATTTATCAATAGATTATTCCAAAATCTTGATATGAAATATATTCTTTTTATTTTATTTTATCGAACCTCATAACTTTGACTGCTAAAGTGTTAAGCAAATGACCTTTCCTACTTAATACATTTACTACCTTATTCTCATCTCCTGTCTGATGTTTAATAACAAAGTTAAATTGCCCCAAAAATTCCCATAAGGCGTGTCTTTTGTTCAAGTTCATCTAGGATTTGAAGTGTTTAAGAGGTTCATGATCCAAATGTTGAATAAAATACCTTTTTATAAGAGATAATGACGCCAATTATAAAGAGAACACACTATTGCATAAAATTCCTTATCATAAGTAGAATATCATTGCTTCTCTTCATCTAACTTCTCACTAAAGTAAGCAATTGGATGTCCCTCTTGGCTGAGTATGCCTCCAATTCCCACATAAGATGAATCACAAGCAACTTCAATTACCTTAGAAAAATCTAGAAGTTATAAAACAGGAGATTTGGTTATCTTTTTCTAGATTTCTTCAAATGCTTTAGTTGTTGCCTTTGACTAAGTAAACGATCATTTCTTCATACAATCAGTAATAAATGACATTATGGTGTTGAAATTATGAATAAATCACCTATAGAATTTTGTTAGGCCGTGGAAATTTCTTGTCTCGTGCACATCCTTTGGAATAAGCAAAACAAAGATAACCTTAATCTTCTCGGGATCCATCTCCACTCTATGGTAGGATATAATAAAACCAGAAAATACAACACTTGATTGCATGAAAGAACAATCCTATAAGTTGATATAAAGTTTCTCTTACCTCAAAACTCTCAAGACTTGTTGTAGATGTAATAGGTGGTCTTCTTTAGTCTTGTTGTATATTAATATATCATCAAAATATACCACCAAAAATTTGTCCATAAATGGTTGAAACATTTGATTCATTACTCTCATAAAAGTGCTAGGTGAATTAGAAAGTCTAAATGGCAACACCAACCACTCATAAAGTCCCTCTTTAGTCTTGAAAGCCATTTTCCATTCATCAGTAAGTCTGATTCTGATTTGATGATACCTGCTTTGTATGTTTATCTTGGTAAAGATAGTAGCTCCAATTAACATATCTAATATGTCATCAAGGTGAGGTATTGGAAAATTATACCTTGTTGTGATCAAATTTATCACTTGATAATCAATACACATTCACCAAATTCCATCCTTTTTAGGAGCCAATAGTACTGGAACTGCATATGGACTAAGGCTTTTATGAATTAATCCTTTTCTTAGTAACTCCTCTACTTGTCTTTTCATCTCTTTATTCTCAATAGGGTCAAGCAATAGGCTGGAAGATTTGGTAGAAGAGATCTAGATACCAAGTCAATAGCATGTTATCTAGTCTATAAACAAGTGTACATCCATCTTTCCTGCAAATTAGGGGTCTCAATATGAACTTTCTTATTAATTTCATCAAGTTTGTTGTGTGTTTAAACTCTATTGTAGCCTCTAAATGCTCTCATGCGATCTCCATGTGCTGTTGGTTGATTTCTTTGTTTGATATTGTTTTTTGAGCTAGTTTTTGGAGCACCTTGCGATCGACGATCATTAAGGTCCAATCTTTTTATAACTTTTACAAGTATCTTATCTCACTCTTGGTCGCTGAATATTCCTCTATATGCCCTTCTTCTACGTGTCACTATCGTGAGCCAAAGCTTTGATACCAAATTGATGCAGGAAAAATAGAAGAATTATTAACTAGTAGCTAAATATTACAAAATTAGGAAAAATGACTGATATTAGGCTATTGGAATATCAAGTTTCAGGGTTAAATTTTGGCTAATAATGTTGATATTTTAGATTTTGTATAGCTGAAATTTTAGCTAAGGTTTGATTACTGGAAATTTAAGCTTAGGATTTTAGGGTGTAATATGTTGGAAATTAAGATTTTCATTGCTAGAAGTTTATGGTGAACAAAAAGAATGGAAGGTAAGAGACTAGGAATCATTCCTATAGTCTAAAAATCACTCTTAAAACAAAGCATCACACCTTCTAGTTTCAAACTCAAGTTTGTAAAAAAAATTCTAGATTGCTTATTCTTATTGAAGGGCTCAGTATATATATATATAGTTCGTAAAACCCTTATTGTAGTAGGAAATGTCTCATAAAAATTTTAAATTTTATTTTAATAAAAATTCTATAAGTCCTGAACAACTTACATCTCTTCTTAATTGGGAGTCAAGAAACTCCTAATGTAGCGCCCCCTTATTGCAAGGTACACACCGGGATTCCTGGAGGTTATTCCAGTACATAACCTACGATAAGGGCGAGCTACGTTTGATCACTACATTCACTTCATATGGCATCATATCATTAATCACTTGTAAAGCATCATAAGAAGATCACAATATTTTTT
>JAOTAW010000005.1:20079764-20095084 GCA_025629945.1 Erythroxylum savannarum | reverse complement strand
AACAATTTAGAAATTAAAAGTAAAATTAAACTATTGAAAACAAATTAAGTCAAACAATCAAAAATGAGAAAAGTGTTAAGTATAAGTAAGGTCCGGTTCTAGGGTCAATCTCGGCCTAAACACAATCAAACATATTCCTTCACTCTAAAGTCTTTACAATTCTTTTCGGACTATTGATCTGAGACTAATAGAACGCTCTACAAATCTCGATTTTCCCTTAGGTTGTATTTAATCAAGATACGATCATTAATTAAATATAACTACCGAATAACCTAGGATACGATCTCTAGATTCAATTTGGCAGTCGCATTATGAATTGGAAAACGATCAATAAAAATAGTAACCTCACACGCATGGGTTATCTAACCTAAGTCATGTTGTTCCTATCGATTAACGAAAGTTAGATGCTACTAACAAATATTAAAAGTAACGATTACAGATTACAATCAATATTTTAGCAATAGGTTCGAAATAAAACGATCACAATAATATATCAAGATCATTAATCCCAAAACCATCCAAATCAATACCAACAACACAACAATTCGAAAAGAAATCACAACTTTAAAATGACAGAAATAGCTTAACCATGACTTAGCGTCGATATTCCCGTTAAACCGGCATCGGAAAACTAGCCTTCTATCTTCATTTTCATGCTCCAAGCACAAGTCCTATCTTCCATTGCTTCGACACTCTCAAGCTACTCTCCTCTAGTTATTGTTCCTGATGGGACAATTAAATGTGGGAGTTTAATGATTTTCCACGCAGCTGCTCACGAGCTTCTCTCCACGCCTGCGTCCACCACCAGTCCAAGCAGCCCCCACGTTTTAGTGCTTCATTTCTTCTGTGTCTCCATATACCGCCACTGTAGCCTGAAAAGACAAATACAAATCATTCCTCTTAAAACCCTTTCCTTGTGCGTTTTATAACGCACAGCTCCTCCAGCCTTAAAAAAAAACGCTACGTACGCTACACAGCAACGCTGCGTGAAATGTAGCGCACAACCAAAATTGTTTTTTTAATTATGCCTTTATCTAAATAAATAATTATGCTCCAATTTGCTTTAGAAAATTGTCTTTTTGGTCTCAAAAATATATCAATATATCCAACCTAGCAGTTAACACAAATTGAGCATTTTATCTTAAAAATAAAATTAAAATCACATGTAAATACATAAGAAAATATAAAAAAAAATTCAATCCTATCAGTAGCACTAAGGACAAATTAGTGCTCAAATGATGAACTATGGATGTATGGATTAAACCATATATGTGCATTGGTCAGATCATGTGTAGATTGGCTCATAACTTGGCTAACTTTTACATTTGGATGAAGATCATAGGTGATGTGACAAAGTTAATAGAATAAATCATCAAAGAAGTGGGAGGACATGACCAAAAAACATAGATAATGTGTCTTACCTTCATTTATCACCTATATCTTTACTTAAACATGGGCTAATGGTAAGTTATGTAAATTACCCACTAAAATAGTGCCTAAAATAGTTAGAGATGTCAAACACCAACAAAGTTAGTGGCTTAGTGCCCTTATGCCCACATATTTGTTTACTTGCCCAACAAGTCTGAAAAAGCTCATAAATAGCTTATTTTTAGCAAAGGCTTCATTCATTAAAAGAGTTGGAGCTTTTGTACTATTTGCATTCATTGTGAGTAATATAAAAGTTAACAATTTTGTTATAGAAGCTTTGTGTGTATCTTTCTCTTCTTATTACCGTCTATTTTTTTTTTGTTGGCTTAGTGAATCATGTTGGTTTACTTTGCCCTTTGTGTGAAACATGTTAAACACAAAGGGATTAGTAAGGTTGAGTTAAATAACGAACGTTTAACTATCATACTTAGACTTTGACTCATTTTTAAGTGCAAATTGGGAGTTCAGTCTTCGTAATACCTACCGTCATCAAGCTAATTATAGGTGACATATTTACACATTGGAAAATTTAATAACTTTTTGTTAGATAATCAATTTATACATGCATATGATTGCTTGTACAATTTATGCATTATTAAATAAGAGTTCTAAGTTGAGAAAATTAATACAATAGATTTCTTCTAGAACATTTCCTCTCCATTTTACTAAACTGCATATTAATGAGAACATACTTTGATAGCTATTCATATCCTCCCCATAATTTTACTTTGTCTATTATTTCTAAACGAGATTTTATTGTATCTTACTAGAAAACATCTGTTTCCTATCATTTTTCTAAGCCTTAACATAATCCATATCTCTTTATGGTCCTTCTTTACTAAAGCTTGAGATGCTTGTTAGAGTTTATTGGTAATGGTTGAATAGTTTATGCTTATTAAACTAGATTAAAAAAATTCTTCCAAGTTATTTGAAAAATTATTTTATAAAAAAATTATATGTTTGATAAGCGTATATACGTATTAAAGAGAAGACTTCTATAAATGCATGTCGTCTAATAATTAGAACCAACGTAATAGTAGCATTCAATAAAGAATAGTTTAGATTGAGAGTAAAACTGTATTAGAGGAGTTAATTAATCACATAAATATAGATGACTTTATAATGGGGCTGAGAAAGCGTTACATGTAATAATTATGCTTAACATACCATGAGTGGATTGAGTTAGGAACTAGGTGATTGATGTGTGTATAGATATATACAGTTGGTTGAGAACAAAATTGATGATTGTCTGTTCATTTCTATTTGGTCTATTTGTGAGACTTTTGATTTAAGAATGAAGAAAGGTAAGGCAACTATGAACAATATTCATGAGTTACTGTACCGCAAAGGATGAGTGCTCCCTCTTGCGACCGTTTACCCCTCTCTACCTCTCGCCCATCCAAGCGCACGAAACCACCAGATTCGCTGCCTGGCCAATCTCGCCCAACCCCCCTTGCTAATAGAACTGCTCTAAGTATTGGTTTTGCTAGCCCTAAAGGGATTTCATGGAAAGACAACGTTCTAAACCGTGAGAAAACAAAGGCATTGGCATATGATGCAAAGGAGAAGATTCCTGTAGATCTTATTGCGAAAGGCATAGTTCACCGTGAATACAAGGGTGGCAATCGACACTTCCCTGTCTTTCGAGTGGACCCGGTGTATATGGAATCCCTAGAGGCGCCGTGGAGACAAGTAGTGTTCGTTAAACTGCTAGGCCGTCCTATATCTTTTAGGGTTTTGTTTGCAAAAATTAAGCAATTGTGGAAACCAGTGGGAGGTTTCGATGTTCTAGATATTGGGCATAACTATTTTCTTGTCAAATTTGATAATGGCGTTGATTACGACCGAGCTATAGAGGGTGGCCTTTGGCTTATTTTTGATCACTATCTCATTGTGCGTCCATGGACTCCAGGATTCTCGGTGAAGCATGCCACTGTTGATTCTACCTTGGAATGGGTTCGCTTTCCTGATATCTTTGTACAGTATTATGATGAGGATTTGCTAATGGCTCTTGCGACTGGCATTGGTCGTCCTGTCAAGGTTGACAACAATACAACACTCGCTAACTGCGGTCGTTTTGCGAGGGTTTGTGTTGAAATTGATTTGGACAAACCATTAATCGGGCAAGTTGATGTTGATGGTACAACATACTATGTGGAATATGAGGGATTACATACCATTTGCTTCAAATGTAGAAAATATGGTCATAATGATCATTCTTATTCCTTAGTGGCCTCTGGCAATGATAAAACTGAGCCTACTGCGCACCCGCAAGTCGACGCAGTCGGTGAGATACAGGTGGCAGAGCATCCTGCTCCAATTCCTTGCCCTCAGGATGGAGACATTATCTCTAGTGATAATCTCGACTTGGGGTCCTGGATGGTAGCAGACAAGAAATCCAAGTGATTCCCTTGCCGTAGGCACAACGATTTTGTTTTGAGTACTCAGTGTCAACCCACTAATTGCTACACGATTTTGACAGATGAGGAATAAGTGGATGAGGGGCTACTGGCCTTTGCCAAATTGGGCCCTGCAAATGAACACCATGTTGGTCTCAATTTTGTAGTTGGTAGTGGGAATGTTGGGAAAGGGCCTCGGAGACAAGGTAAAAAGCTTGATGTGCCTAAGAGGCCCAAGGTTCTACAAGTACAGCTATTAAGAATAACGTTCTGGAGCCAGTTCTTGCCCATATGGAGGCAGTTAGTCCTACAAGTAGACCTGATCAACATCCTACTTCATCTAGACAGCCTGTGCTTATCCCTCCTCGGACTAACCCAACCTCTGAGACTTCCATGATCCAACATGTTGCCTCTCAATTTCGCCAGGCGTTCCAAGAGTATATTCCCCCTCTAAACTCCACTGCTCTCCTACATTCAGGTTCTCACGGTGAGCAGGTACAGGTGGTTCCCAGCCATGAACCTCCTAATCCAGGGTCGCCACTCTTATAGGCTACAACAGCTATGGCATTGGATGTTAGGCAAACTGATTTTCATGCGCTTAACCCCTCAATTGATGGTGTGGATGTGGATATGGTTCCGAGTAGCCTTGCTTGAGATGGTAACACTATTTCCCTGTCTTTATTAATGATTAAAAGTCTTAATATTCTATCTTGGAACTGCCGAGGTGCGGCTCATTTGGATTTCATTCCTTGTGTGAAAGACCTCCGTAGAAAAAATAAGGTGGATATCCTTATTATTATGAAAACTCATATCTTTGGCAGACGGGCTGATAGGATTTCTCGTTCTCTTGGTTTTGAGAATATATTTCGCATAGAAGCTACAGGTTTCTCCGGTGGTATATGGTATTCAGCTTGAGGTTTTGGTGACTCACAAACAATTCATTCACTTCATTGTGTGTGATGATAAGTTGCAGATCTGGTACTTAATAGTAGTGTATGCGAGTCCATATTTGCCAGCACGTGCTTGCTTTTGGAAGGAAATGAAGCTTATTAGTGATATAATCACTCTTCCTTGGATTCTCATCGAAGATTTCAATGATTATGCGTCCCCAACCGAGAAAACAGGTGGTCAGTTTTCTTTGAGTAGAGCTACACTTTTCAGAAAGAATTATGATGACTGTAATCTTATGGACCTTGGTTTCACAAGTCCCACATTTACCTATCGAAAGCGCACTAACGGAATTTTCTCCACTTTTGTTCTGCATGGAGAACTTTATTTTCAGAAGCCTCAGTGCACCATTTACCTCGTACTCATTCTGATCATAACCCCATTCTCCTGAAACTTTATGGCTTTATTCCTCCTGCACATTCTCGGCCCTTTCGTTTTTAGGATGCCTGGACTCTTCATAGAGATTTTAATCAAGTAGTGAAGTGCATGGAACTTGGATCATTCTTTTCTACATGAGGCCTTGAATAATGTGAAAGATGCTGCTCTTATTTTTCACAAGACTATTTTTGGGAACATTTTCCAGAGGAAGAAGCGAGTTCTTGCTTGGCTTGACGGAATCCAAAAGACTTTAGCGTACGCTCAAAATACTGATCTCATCTCACTGGAGGATAGCCTTGTATCGGAATATAATGATATCATCAGATAGGAGGAGCTCTTGTGGTTTCAGAAATCTTGTGTCCAATGGCTGCAGTTGGGTGATCGCAACACAAAATTCTTCCATGCCATGACCATTTCGCGTCGTAAAAGAAATCGGATTGAACGTCTACGGGATTACGAGGGGAATTGGATTACGGATGAATCAGCTATTCAAGTTGAGGTACAAGCCTTTTTTCAAAAGTTATTCTGTTCTACTGATGATATTGTTATGCCTTTTCCTCCGATTCCCAACCATCCTCTAATTTCGGAGGAGGCGGCTACTGATTTATTAAGGCTTATTACTAAGGCTGAGGTATTTACTACGGTTCAATCTATGAAGTCCTACAATGCTCCAAGCCCTGATGGTTTCCAACCGGTTTTTTATAAAAAATACTGGCATCTCGTTGGTGAGTGTGTCTTTGAAATGGTGCGAATTGCCTTCTCTACTGGTAATTGCCCGGAGACTCTGAAAAAAACTTTAGTGGTTTTGATCCCTAAGGAGACTCATCCTACCTCTATGTCTCAATTCCGTCCCATTAGCCTATGTAATGTCAGTTACAAGATTCTTACAAAAGTACTTGTTCAGCGCATTCGACCTTTATTGGAGACTATTATTCTTCCTATGCAAGGGGCTTTCATCCCCGACAGATCTGCGACGGAGCATATTATTCTAGCTAGGGAAGTGGAACACGCTATCTGAAAGGCTAAAAAGAAGGATGGTTATATAGCCTTAAAGATTGACTTGGATAAAGCTTATGATAGAGTTGACTGGAGATTTCTTCACCAGACTAGCAGATTTTGGTTTCCCCACTCTCATTGTCTCTCTTATTATGTCATGTGTGACTAATTCTCGGTTATCTATCCTTTGGAATGAAGCTTGATTGCCAGCTTTCTCTCCCAAACGTGGTTTACGTCAGGGAAACCTGCTATCGCCATACTTGTTCATTCTCTGTATGGAGAAGCTTTCTCTGCTCATAACTCACCGCGTTGGTTCAAATGATTGGAAGCCTATTAAGGTATCTGGCAATGGCCCCTCGGTCTCTCACCTCTTGTTTGCCGATGATGTGCTTTTATTCACCCATGCGTCTACTAGGGGTTGTCAAGTTGTGAGAGATACGTTGAAACATTTTTATAACTGCTCGGGCATGCTAATAAATGAGCAAAAGTCGAAAACTCTCATCTCTCCTCATGCCTCTCGACGACACAAGGATCTTTTGAGGCGTCGTTTTAATCTCCACTTTACAGGGGACTTGGGGTCTTATCTAGGAGTCCCTCTTCGTGGCTCTAACAGAAGGAGTGAGTTCAATGCAGTCATTGATAAGATTTAGGCTCGATTACAAGGGTGGAAAGCACATTTATTGAACAAAGCTGGCAGACTTACTTTAATTCAATCCACCCTCTCGACCATTCTGTTGTATACAATGCAAACTTGTTGGTTTCCTACTAGCAATTATGAATATATTGATAAAGCTTGTCGTCAATTCTTATGGAAGTCCAATGCTGGGAGAGGTATTCATTTGCTGAATTGGGAATCAGTGTGTAGCCCGAAAGATATGAGTGGTTTGGGCCTTTGAATGGAACGTGATAATAATATTGCCATGCTAGGAAAAATGATTTGGTCTCTCCAAGGCCGATGACAATCTTTGGTCAACTGTGCTTCGGTGTAAGTAATTAAGGGATGGCCATATTCTCCATTGCACAAGTCCTACTTTTGTGTCCCTTAGTTGGAAAGCAATCCAACATGCTCTCCCTTATTTAAAAGATGGTTTTACTTGGAGAGTTGGTTATGGTGGATCTATCGATGCTTGGGATGATAGATGGGTAGGGGATTTTCCTCTCTGTAGACGAGTGCGTTACATTGATGCTAGAGACCGACGCCTACGGGTGAAGGATTTGATTGACGTTAATGATCAATGGGATATGTCCCTCCTCCATACGACAATGGAGGAGGGTTTGCTTCATAGTATCTACGCGATTCCTATCTCTAAATCTAGACTAGTCAGAGACACTTTGATATGGGGGGAGAGCACTTCAGGCACTTACTCGGTGAGGTCCGCCGATGAAGTTATTACTCGCGTTCCTTTCCCTCCAGACCCTACTAAATTATGGTCACGCATTTGGCGTCTACGCATTCCTCAGAAATTTCGTTTCTTCTTATGGCAAATTAGATGGCAGATTCTCCCAACCAATGCTTTGCGTTATGAACATGGCTTGGCTTCTTCCCCTTTTTGTCCCCACTGTGGACAGGCTTGGGAGAGTAATATTCATGCGTTATGGGACTATCTTCCAACAAGGTAGGTGTGGCATGGTATCTACGGCACTCTGGATGTTTCTTTCTATAACTTGAATTTTGAATCTTGGATTTCCATGTATGTGCTTGCCCCCTCGTGCTCTAGTGATGATGTTATTAAGTTCATGGTGGGAGCATGGATCATATGGTGCACTAGAAATATGGAGATCTTTCAACACGAATACATGCATTTGGTTGGTATCCACCAATGGTTTTTGAAACTTTTTGATGACTGTCGGAAAGCTTGCACTCTGGATGAGAAAAGAGTGGATAAGCTGGATCGTTGGGTCTCATGGAAGTTTCCTCCTACTGGTTATATTAAAGTCAATGTTGATGGAAGTTCATATGGAAATCTTGGCAAAGCAGGATTTGGTGGTCTAGCGCGAAATGAGTTTAGTCACTGGATCTTTGGTTTCTCAGGTTTCATTGGTTGTGCTACCAATATGCTGACAGAGCTTCAGGCTATCTACCATGGAGTGACTTTAGCATGTGAACATGGGTACAGAAAGATTTTGCTGGAATCGGACTCACTGGAAGCTATCAAGTTAGTTACCAAGGAATGCCCTCAATCTCATTCTTATTTGATAATTGTTAAGGATATTTTGTTTTATCTAAGGAAGGATTGAGACTGTTCTTTTGCCCATACCTGGAGAGAAGGCAACCAATGTGCTGATTATCTAGCAAAAGTAGGACCTTCATCTTTGCACCATTGGCATCTGTGGAAGACACCTGTTCCGGGCATTCGACAATTTCTACAGAATGATGCTTTATCGGTGGCGTTTTTTTAGGCCTTAGGCCTCCTTGTTGTATTTCCTCTTCACCAAAAAAAAAAGAGATTAGAATATGTACCTATTCACTCACATAATACCTACTTTCACATGCCATAACCCTATTTCTACTTCGTAGTTTACATCAATGTTTTAAAATGGACCGATTTAATAAATAAAATTTTAAATCGATCAATTTTTAGTTTAATTTAATTAAATAATTTTTATTGCTAGAAACTAACTAATTTATTAATTAATTGATTATTTTTATAAATTTATCAATTTTTATAAATTAAAATAAATAAATAAATTTTTATTTAATACTTTTTAATTAGGCTTTAATTTTTTTGTAAGTAAAGATAATTTTTTCAATAATTTTAAATTTTTATTTTTATTCAAATTTTAACTAATTTAAGACAGTTTAATATTTAATTAAATCTTTAAATCTTTAATATTTTTATCTACTTTTCGGTCTACCGTTTAAAATAAATAACTTATTCCGACAAGTTCACTTACCTATTTTCAACGTAAAATTGCTTCGTAAAATTATATATAAAAAAAAGTATTGGTAGTGACATACCCGACGTCTTCAAGGCAACAAAACGGTAGGTATCTTCTTTTCTCAGTTTCTTCACATACAGAGACACGGACTGAAACAACCTACGAGGCATTGAGGAGAGCTTGTGTCTGTACATCTCTCCGAGAATTATGGAGCCACTTTCCTCTAGAAAAACAACACTCACTCTCACCATCTTCTTCTTCTTCTTCGTGGTGGTTGCCACTCAAGCAGTGGATTTACCACTTCATCCCGAGGATTTACTTCCCTTGTTGCCCAGACAAGCCTCATGGCCAATCCTCAACTATCTTAATAGTGCTGTGGACCTCTTGCCCAAGTTTGTTGGAGCCACCACGTCCGAAAATGATACTATCGACTGGAAAGGGGCGTGTTTTTACGAGAACGAGGCTTGGTTTGAGTTTCATAACGAGAGTGGCACTGAGTTTGGTGGTGGCACTCTTCATATTAAGGTAGCAAGGTTAAATGGGTCTGCTTGTTGTGGGTTCTTTCCTGTGTTTCTGATTCTGGGCTTGGCTGGTTTTTTCAGAAATTTAGAGGATTTCCTATTTGTTTTGCTTGTTTTGCAAATTTTTAATGAATTTGGAATAGTCCAGCGTATGTACAGGAGTTGAAATTATATCCGGAGTTAATTGATTGTTTTGCTTCTTTGTTATTTGACTTTAGTAATTCACTAACTTGGGTGATTGCTTGACATGTAAAAGTTGGGAGATCAAATTTTGTGGGTTTGAGCTAGTTAATAGTTGTACAAGGTTTAATTTTTCCAATGATTTCTTCAAGTTTGTTTTAGGGGCTCTTGTTAGTGGTGCTTCTGAACTGCTGATTTCATGTATGGTATTATGTGGATTATAGATTTTATTTTGGCCACGAAGCTAATTAGGATACTAATACTTGAGTTATTCAAACGTGCTGCTGGAATTGAACTTCCGATAGATAGTGTGCTTTTCTCCTAGTTTTAATTCTTTCAAAATTCTAATACTACTTTCTCTTGATTGCCTTTAATTGCAATGCACCCTGTATGAATTTTGATAAGAACATCATTGATTAGTAGCTAGACTTCATAAACGAGGAGGCCGTTCTACATTACTTATAACTTTTGCAGCGAGGACACGTTTCATGCATTGTTGTCTGAATTGTTCTTCCCAAAGAGTTTTTGTTACAATTCTTGATCTTGCAGTGATTGTTAGTGTTTCCATGTGGTACTCAGGTTAATAAAGCTCACAGTTGGACATGTATGGATCTTTATATTTTTGCAACTCCATATCGTGTGACGTGGGATTATTATTTTCTATCTCGAGAGCATACTTTAGACTTCAAAGAGTGGGAAGGAAAAGCAGAGTATGAGTATGTAAGTTAACACCTTCAATTGCTGCAAATTATTTGATTACTTCTTCTGATTTCAATACTTATGAGTTCCCTATGTGGTTTTTTCAAACTACATCAGGTGAAGAACAGGGGAGTCTCAATTTTTCTGATGAAAGCAGGGATGCTTGGAACCCTTCAAGCTCTGTGGGATGTCTTCCCTTTGTTTACAAATACGGGATGGGGCGAGAATTCTAATCTTAGATTCCTAAATAAGCACATGGGGGCTACGTTTGAGCAGCGTCCTCAACCCTGGGTGACTAATCTCACTGCCGATGATATTCACTCGGGAGATTTCCTTGCAGTCTCAAAAATCCGTGGGAGGTGGGGTGGTTTTGAAACTCTGGAGAAGTGGGTCAGTGGGGCTTATGCAGGTCATACCGCTGTTTGCCTGAGGGATCATGATGGAAAGTTATGGGTTGGTGAGTCAGGGCATGAAAATGAACAGGTAATTCCATCTTGGTTACCTTTAATCATAAATTTTCTTCTTCTTTATTTTTGGTAATAATTATATAAAAAATGTGAACCTTACTATATAAATTTTCTGGAGCAAGTTTGTACCTATGATGCTAAGCAACTGTTTGACAACTTTGATTTGTTACATAATAACATTTGTAGGGATGCACCAGTGGCTGGTACCGTACCTGTTTTACACATTTATTGTAAGCTGAAGTTATTTCCTAAACAAACAGATCAAGCTGGAAGTCAATCCTAACTGATTTGCAAATTTCCTTGCCATGCATTATTATGCTGAATTTGATTCTTTCAATATGATTCCTTGTTTCTGGCTCCAGTCACTGCTAAAGGAATTTATGCGTTGGTATTCTTGTCTAAAACAAGTGACCATAGAAGCCTATTGTTTGATAGGAAGATCAATTGATTGGGGCTATTTTGCTTCCATCAGAAGATTTGCTTAAGCCTTTCTTCAATTTTCCCTAATGCTAGGATTGTGTCTGAAACTTTATCTCTTGTATTCAATTATGAGGAACTTTGTTTTCAGTATGAAATCAGAAATTCAGCTGCTAGTGCTCAAATGTTTTTGATTTTCTGAGTTAGGGTGTTGTGCACAAAGGGTCATTTTCTTATTTTTATTTACTTTACCCCGCTTCTATGCAGGGTGAAGACATAATTGCTTTGTTATCATGGGATGAATGGTGGGACTTTGAGCTGAATAAGGATGATTCCAATCCCCACATTGCTTTACTTCCTTTGCATCCTGATGTGCGAGCAAGGTTCAACGAAACTGCTGCTTGGGAGTATGCATTAAGCATGAACGGTAAACCTTATGGGTATCATAACATGATATTCAGCTGGATAGACACTTTAGATGGTAACTATCCTCCGCCATTGGATGCTCACCTGGTATGGGTTACTCCATGTTGAATTGCTAAGTTTCCTGCTTGAGTTTGCTGCTGCCATATCTTTTTCTTTCGTTATTTTTCTCCTTGTTACATTTTAATTATGTCATTTGATTGTTGTAAAGGTGGATTCTCTCTCTCTCACTGTCTCCCTCTCTCTCTCTCTCTCTCTCTCTCTCTCTCTCTCTCTCAACTATGTTTCAATCCTCACTTTTTTCCCATGTAGATTCCTATTTATTTGCTAAGCTGAAGCTAGTCCAAATTTTTATGTTTGAAAAAAATATATATACATGACGTACCCGCAGATGTTTCCATAAGTTCAAAGTTTGTCGTTGGTTAAACTATCTAAATGCATGCCAGACTTCTAAAATGCAGATTGCCTTTTTCTATTCCTGTTGTCTAATCAGTCTAAGCCATATATGACATCTTCCAGCAAGAAATATGTGAAGGAGACCATGAGATGCTATATTGAAAAATATTATTTACTTGGTTCTATGAATTTGTAAGAATTTTACCATTATGCTTTTCATCTCTAGATAGATCCAACTGCGATGCAACTGTAGATCTATCAGGAATTTTGGTTTGTGATATTAAGAAAAAGAATATTCCATTTTGAAAAATTGGCCTTTATTTAAGTACCTAGCATGCTTCTATTAAGATCCAAATTTTGTAGTGTACATAATTTTAATGCCATCAGCTCTGTGGTTTGACAGGTTGCTTCAGTTATGACAGTTTGGAGTCAGATGCAACCTGCATATGCTGCTAACCTTTGGAATGAAGCCTTGAACAAGCGACTTGGAACTGAGGTACTTGGTGTTTTACCAAATTTTGTTATTATTATTAAATTACTTTTAATATCATTCACCACCATTTTAGTATGCTTTAATTGATCATCTATATCATCTGAAACATTTTTTATGTTCCAAAAGTTGTTTAAATAATGCTTTTTGGTGACCTTTTCTTTTGATATTAAGATTTTTGTCAAGTATAACAGGTTGAACTTTTGGGCTTGCCAATTTAGTGATTTGACTAGTCTGCTGTAAACTTTTTAAAACATTTTTCTGTTTTAAAACACCTTTAACTATTCTGCAGGGTCTGAATCTGTCTGACGTCTTGGTAGAAGTTGAGAAGCGTGGATCTTCTTTTGGTGAACTGTTGACAATCCCAGAACAGGATGATTGGGTATATGCCGATGGGAAGTCGACCTCATGTATTGCTTTTATTCTTGAATTGTACAAAGAAGCTGGCCTTTTTAATCCAATTGCAAGCACCATTCAAGTGACTGAGTTTACGGTTAGTCTTTAAAGCCTGATTTGATATTGTTTGGTTTGAAACAAGCATCTGAATTTTTTGTTTTAGTTATGTTATACAAGATGTAATCTGTGGAAACAGAGCTGCGGTTTGGATTTCTACTGGATGAAAGTTTGTAGAAACACACAGCACTCACACCTACACACTCACGTGCACACCCAAATCTCTTTCATGAAGAATAAGTAAAAGGAAAAAGTTAAAAAACTCACGTATAGATAATAGTAGATGCACAAAAGGTTGATATCTATTGTTTACCGTTTATGCATTGTAATGACAGCCAAAAGTAGTTTCCTTCATGACCCTCCTTTGGTCAAAGGAGCTAATGTTCTGGTGCCATGTTATGATCATAAATTACGTATGGAGAGTAGTTTCAACAATTCTATGTTTATTTTTCTCTCAATGAGATGCAATGGCTAGCTAATTGATGTTGACCTTCATTCTTCTTGTTACCGCTATTGAAAACAATTCTAATCGTTGAACAATGTTTGTGTTTGTCCTTGAAATTGATTACTAGTGGTTAGTAGTATGGCAATCGTCTCACCTCTCAAGGCTGTTAACCTAGTACTTGTGTCATTAATTAATTTTTCTGCTAAAAATACAGATCAAGGATGCATACACTCTTAGGTTTTTCGAAAGCAACTCAAGTCGCCTACCAAAGTGGTGCAATGATGCAGACAACGTGAAGCTCCCATTTTGTCAGATCCGAGGAAAGTACCGAATGGAACTGCCAGGGTACAACACGATGGATCCTTATCCCCATATGAATGAGAGGTGTCCATCCCTACCTCCACAATACTTGAGGCCACAGAATTGTTGAAGCCTAGAGCGTTTCAAGTTCACTGGAGGTTCTTGTAATGACAAAAGACGGTCTGCCAAAAGTGGAAGGCGGGTTTGAGTTGGTTGTAAATACTGTGGTGAAGCTACACGATAAAGAACTGCAGCTGCTTGTATTTACATGGTAGTTAGTGTGTGACTTCTTAATGTCGAGAAGATAAACCATTCATTTTCCATATCTTGCAGCTCTTCTTCCTTTTTCAGCTAAATTGATATGTGATTTCTCGTAAATTTTTTATGTTCCAATCTAGTTATACAGTGTCATTTTATATGTGATGCAGTTCCAGGATGTAATCTTTAACATGTATTTATCAAGTGTAAGCTGAATGACTGCACTTGGTTTAGACAGCAGACAGGCATTGCATCTGTTTCCTTGGGTTGACCTTGTGGCTTTGGGATCATATTGGAACCAGTAGCTAAAAGCTGGTTGAAACCATATGGCCAGGACTTACCCGGTGACCACGACCCCCTTGACACGGAATCAAGCCACCTAGGGTAGAAAAACATTTCTGGAAGTCCTTACCAATCTTGAAAGTCATCAGCTGTGTCAACCATGACCTGTAACAAAATTTTATCATAATTAATCATTGTTATGTAGATTAATTAATGATTTATAAATTGTTAAATGTTTTTGTTATATCATAACTATTCTAATAAAATCTTCAGTTGTCCAGGTCAATTTCAATTGCCATGGAGCTGGAAGCGGATTGCAGAAATGCAGTGTTATCGCGCATTCAACATATTCCACGTGAATCCCATGATCACTAAGACATTTTAAAATAAAGATGAAATAATTTTATGAGTTAACTAAGTGATTAAGTTTATTTTAATAAAAAGTAAGTGTTTTTGATAAAGAAATTTATAAATTTTTATTTATATACTAAATAAGACGAAGAGTGGAGAGAAGAGTAAGAGGAAGCGAAGAAGCAAAGATAAGATGAAGCGGGGAGACAAAAGTAAGAGGAAGATACGGTGAGACGAAGGGGAAAGTAAAACGAAGTGGAAATATGCTTTATATTATTCATGTATGACTATTTTATGTTTTCTAGTGGGTTGGTATTAGAACGAAGAATGTTGTTTCGGATGAGAATTCAGAGGTAAATAGGAGCATAATGAGGTGGTGTTGTGAGCAAGCGAAACAAACAGGGAACTTGATTGACATGACTAATATACAGCAACTGAATGGTGAGTGGTTGGAGGAGTTCATGAGCATGTTTGGTGGATTGGATCTGGTAGTTAGTGGGAGGCCATGCAACAATTTCACAGGTAGCAACGCAGTTTAGCGTGATGGAGCTGAGGGTAAAGACGATTGGTACTTTAGATAGTGTGATGGGACTTTTCGGTTTATGTTGA
>JAOTAW010000005.1:20053645-20063850 GCA_025629945.1 Erythroxylum savannarum | reverse complement strand
TGAAAGCATTTTGTATTCTTGATTTTGAAAATATATCAATGGCCCATTATTCAACTATAAACATAAAACCCACCTTATGACTTGAAAATTTCCAAACTCCATGGCTCTCTTCTTCTTGCCCTTGGAAAGGTCCTTAATTGCCTAAACACAACCAAAAGTTCATAAATTTCCATTCAATAGGAAAAACCCCCAATTTCTCTAAATATCACATAAATGCCGTAAACCCTAGTCAAGCTCAAATCTAACCCATACATAGTTCATGTGGGTTAGAAAACTTCAAATCTAGCTTAAAAACCCAAAACCCCTTTTGGTTCCACCATCTTCTTCTTCCTTCTAGCTTTCTCTCACTAGGATTTCTCCATGACCAAACCCTAACCATTTCTCAACAAAGAAGGTGAAAAGTGGGAGAACTTACCTTAGAAAGCTTGATTCCTCTCCTTGTTCCACGAAATCCTCCCCTTTCTCTTGGATTTTTCCATTTCTTCTTCTTCTTTTCTTCTCCTTCTCTTCTCTTTTTCGTTCCCTCTCTCTTCTCTCTCTTGGTTCACGACCTCACTCCCTTCCTCCTCTCATTCTTGTCTTTTTATTTCCCTTTTATACTACTTATTAAAGCCCTAAAGCCCAAAGGCCCATTTTAAGCCTTCTTCCTCTTCCTTTTATACTTTCATTTAAGCCCTAAGGCCCAAATGCCTTTGACAAAACTTAAAAGGGCCTTGCCCACTTAGCATCTTAGGTAACTTCCTCACTTAAGCCCATAGCCCTTAAGTCCATATAATTGTAAGACACAAGCCTTCTGTGCAAGTGTAAGTCGACTTACAGGAGAATACAAGTCGACTTATAGTATTGTGCATGTGTAAGTCGACTTACATGAGTATACAACTCGACTTACACTAACAAATCTCCCATGTCATTTTACCACTTTAATTCAATTAATTCATACCATATGGTCTTAGTCAAATTAACATGTTAATTACTCATATTAACATGCTAATTAATTCCACAAAATACATATTCACCAAACATTTCACATATAATCCATCTTGTACCTTAAACCATCTCCTTCATTTCATTTTATATTCATGAATTTCTCTTTCTTTATACCTAAATAATCGTGAACAATTTCTCAATTAATCAAAAAGATTCGGGGCCAAACAAAAAATACCCCTCTTCTTTGGTTGTCCTTCCAATTTTACCCTTCTTTGATTTGATGTACTAACTCCTTTAATCCATTAATCACTATACTATACTCTAATTTAATTATAATCTTTCTATCCAAAATTCTAATTTCTACTCATGCCCACTAAATTAATAACTCAATTCTAAGAAAATAAAAATGAAAATAACACAAATAAATAAATCATAAATAAATAATTAAACAAACAAATAATAAATAATTTAGAAAAAATTTTGGGGTCCAACAATTCTCCCCCCTAAAAGAATTTCGTTCTCAAAATTCTTACCTAGCTCCACAAAGAGATGTGGATACTTCTCTTTCATTGCTTCCAAAGGCTCCCATGTTACCTCCTCCGTAGAATGATTCTTCAACAGGACTTTAACCAACTTCACGGTCTTGTTTCGTAAGACTTTCTCCTTCGAATCTAGAATCCCCACTGCTTGCTCCACATAGGTCAAATCTGAAGTAAATCACTTGTTAATATAGGAATCATGTAAAGTATATAAAATACACAAGAAGAGGGGTTGAATTGTGTAATCTTTTGGAAATTATTAATGTTTTGAGATTTCTTGAATATTTTTACAACTATCAGATGAATGCCAAAGATACTTTAATAAAGTTGATAAGTATTTGAATCACAAGTAATTTTATCTACTCATCTAACAATAAGAAAACTAAAGTATAAGGGTTAGAGAATAGACGCCATGATTTTATACTAGTTCACCCTAAACCTTAGGCTACGTCCAGTCCTCAGAGTTTGTCTGAGATTTCACTATACTCTTCAACTTTACAAGTATTCTTTTTGCCTTTCCAGAGCCTCTTTAGGTCTCTTTCACAAAGTATTTTTTCTGCTAACTTAGCCTCTTTAGGCTCTAGCCTTTTCTTTCTCTCTCTAGGAAAGATAGTTTGAGCTTTTCGTTATAGTAGTATTCACTCTCTTGTTTTGCACTTTGAAAACATAAATTTTCTAAGTATTGTACAATCAGAATTTTCTCTATTGTAAAAGAACGTTACATTAGTTTTCAACTAGGACTAGTATTTATAGCCAAAGTCTCCAACTGTCTTCTTGAGAAACTGCTTCTAGAAACCGTTATTTAGATGAATTCTGTAATTGAATGCAACTAACTAACTATCTAACGTTCTAATGTATCGTCCTTTTTGTATCGTCTAATTTTGTCATTTCATCTGTGTTTTTGTGCTTCGCCTATGCTTTGGGCTTCGTCTATGTTTTGCGCTTTGTCTGTTTTTTGTGATTTGTCTATATTTTACGCTTTGTCTGTGTTTTGCACTTTGTCTGTGTTTTGCACTTCGTCTGTGTTTTGTGCTTTGTCTGTGATGATGTGTATTGTCTGTTGCTAACGTATCGTATATGTTTTCACTTTGTCAGTGATGACTAAGTGTTACTTTCATTTTTCTGCACACTTAACAAACTTATCAAAACAGTTCATACATTTCTAAGATTATTATTATTTGTTTGTCACCAAAATTAATAGAAGTAAAGTCTTCTTGACTTAACAGATGTCCTGACCTTAAACAATGGTGAGAAGCTTCAGAATCCTAAGAGGATTATTCAAAGGATTGCTAGTGAAGAAGAAGTTGAGAAGGAGTTTGAAGGAGAAAAGGATATATCATCCAGCTCAAGGGTCAATGTTGAATCCTGAATTGTTGTCAAGACTAATTCTCCACCTTTTTCTAGCAAGTTGGAGAAATTGAACAAGGAGGAAAAGGTTAAAGAGATATTAGAGACATTTCAAGGGTGCAGGGATTCAGCTGAATGTGAGTGGTCATCAACTCAAGCCCTATCCTACAAAACCTCAAGTGGAAAAGGCGGAAGTGGAGACACCTAAAGACCATAATTTTGTCACGTAAAGAGGAAAGCATAGAGTTGAGCCAACAATAACAAACAAAGGCGTTACTTGGAAGGCAACCCAAGGAAAGTTTGCTTATTTTTTCCTTACATTTTTGCATTTGTTATTTCTATTGAATATTCTATTTCTTACATTTAATGTTGGTTTAGGAACAATGTAAGTTTTAAGTGTGGTGCAGGGATTATCATATGTGCTTTTAAGTTGTTTGTTTCTTAAGTGCATAAGTGTTTTTAAGTATAAAAAAAGAGAGAGAATCAAATCAAATAACTTATTGATATGATTTTTTTCCCCTTTTGTTAAGTCCCCTTGAGCTTTATTAGCCTTTTCTTTTTGTGCTAACCACATTACAAACCTTTAACCTAACCAAATGTCCTATTTAAGCTTTAAAGCTAGTGAAGCATTTATGATTGTTGATGTTTATAGATGCATAAGATCATAAGTGTGGGGGTGTGCTATTATGCGAGTTGTTTATAATTGATGGAGTGCAATTTTATCTCTTATCAATGAATTCATGGTTGATGTAGTTTCTTTCAATTTTTGTTGAAAAAAAGAAAGAAAAAAAGAAAAGAGAAGAAAAAGAACATTGAAAATTGAAAAGATATATAACGAAAAACAAAAATGTTTTAAATAAAATCATCAAGGAGGAATTGTTTTGTAATATCATTTATATTAGTATTTCCACTTAAAATTATATGAAATGAGTGATTTGAGTATAATTCATATAAGTAAGATGTTACTTTGAAGGATCACTCCTTATAGTTATAATGTGCTATTTAACATTAATTTATGTGAGTGATTCCTTTTAGTTCCTTATACTTCATGTGATTTGTGTATGAAGGATTGAATCTAGATTGTTAATGTTAGTTTTTGCACTTGATGTTACATTGAGTGTTTTTCTTGCTTCACTAGCTTTGATGTTATATCGGTAATTTCTGTCGCTAACCTACAGTTTTCTTGTAGTATACACTATCCAAATACATCTCACCTTAACTTTTGCTCACATTACAACCTTAAAAAGTCTTTTAATTCATGATTATGCATGTGAATCCTAACGGTGGAGAAATGAAATGATATGCAAAATTATGGAATGCCTTGATCATGAATGGTGATTGAGTGTACTCATAAATCTATCTTATTTAAAACACTTTGTCAAAGTCTATCCCTAAATTGCTTAGTTTCTAAAGGCAATGATTGTTGATTGACCATGAGTAAAGGCATTTAATGCTTAGTTCTGGCCATAGTTTTGAAGGTTATTCTTCTTTTCTTATGACTACCTATTCTTAGGAAATATGGAAAATGTAGAAGCATTTTAGTTTGTGACTTTGATTTTGTCGTTTTGCTCAACGACAGTTAAAAGCTAAGTGTGGAAGGACTTGATGACTTGAGCCCTTTTGTAGCAATTTAGTAGCTTAGCCAATTTCATTGACAACTTGTTTCTACCAAGTTCTTACCAAAACATGTCACCATCATATTTGTAGAAGTTATGAAAATTGCATACCAATCGAATATTGAAAAGAGAGTCACAAACACCAATTTTTTTCCCCAACTATGCTTTACTAATAACGTCTTTTAGAAGTTCAAAGTGTAAAAGAGCATTACATTTTTCTCAGCCACATCAATGTCACGTCATAATTGTTTTTTATAAATATTTCGAATTCAAGCAAAGCTAATAAGTTAAAATAAAAGTAAATAATGTTACTATGTGAAGTCAGATAATATAAAGATTAGTAAAATAAATAATTTGAACTATAATGTTTGAATTAAATTAATTTATACTTAAAATGTTTAAAAGTATTTAAATTTTCAATATTTTAAAAATAAACCAAACTCTATCAACATTAATTTAAAATTACATATTTTATTATTTATTATGAATCTTTTTCGTCAACTAGACGTTTTATCTTTTAAAACTGACCCACATCTCTACCTCTTAGGCCCTGTTTTTATATAATTAATAATAAATTGTATACAATTAATAATAAAATTTTATTATTTTAAAATAGAAAATATTTTAAAAATTATTTGTCACGGTTGTGACTTGAACCGTAATTTTTGAATTAGATATTATTTCTGTTTTAAAATTATAACGTTAAATCTCCTGTAATAACCATTTTAATATCAGAGGTATAATAATCATTTATTATACATTACATTTCATTATATCCATCTTCTAAATAATATTTTACTACATTACATTATAAACCTTTTCATCTTTCTCAAACAACTTTTCACTATATTACATTTCATTCAATTATAAATCGTTCTATTCTATTCCATTAATTAACATCCAACTAAACAGACCCTTAATTATACTTCTTCTCCCAATAAATTTCTTACTTGTATTTTTCTTCTACGTCTCAAAATTGTTAATTTTTAAAGAATTTTGTATCTTATGATCTGCATCTATATTTGTTATAGGCTTTAATGCAAATGAAACATAAACGTTACTAGTGTTTTCTACCTTCACCACTAAACCATCACTCCACCTCTAGAATTTGCTCAACTGACCGTCCATCATCTCTTGAACTGCCATTTGCTTAACTTCTGACATCTTCTCTGGAACATGTTCGAAGAAACAATGGAACTAATCAAAAGCATGGGTGGTCCCGTGCATTATGAAATCCAATCTTATCAGTTCTACCTATGAAGCCTATACGGCAAGCTCATCTCACCTGGCTCGGTGGGCTCAAATTCTAGCACATTTTCTTCTTTCCTTGATCAACCTCCAATTTTTGAATGCCGTCGAGAGACCACCCAAGTTTTTGCTTTTTGCACATTTCACAACTCGTAGGTGGGGTTGGAGACTGGATTCTGAATCAGTAACACTGAGGATGTTAGGTTAGGCTCAAGGCTTAGTTCCGGCTCTATGAAATGAAAATGCAACCTTTATTTTTAAAGTTTAGTTATTTCATTACCCGCAAAAGATAAAATAAGAAATGATAAAATTAATTTTAATTTTAAATAATCCTAAACCTTTATTCCTATTAGGGGTGGAGATATAACTTAGAATTAAATATAAGAAATAAAAGATAAAAGATAATATTAAAATATTATCAAATTATTATCAAAATATTATCAAAATAATGATTCTTATGATAATATTATCATGATCTTTTATACTAATTTTTTTAACAATTATTTTATTTTGTTTCACTATACTTTTATTCTTATAATAAAATTATTTATAATTATTTAAAAAATAATAATTTTATAAATCATTAAAATTTTTTGATTAATTATTTATAAAATATAAATATTTTAATTAATTATTTACAAACCAAAATCATGTAATAACTAAATAAGAGTAAAAAAATTCTCAATATTATTTTTAATATTTAATACCAAATATTCTGATTTTTACTTTCCATTCTCATTTCTGTTTTTTTAATTGTGATTCCTTTATTATTGATTTCCAAACGTGAACTAAAAGATGGAAGACTAGGTTCTAAGCCTGGGTTCTAGTTTCGTGACTCCTGATGGTATTGGGTTGCTTTCAAGGCTAGGTCAGGATGCTTGACTACTTAGTTCAACCTTGAAAATTCTAGAGGAGAAGTCCCTAACAAAGTTAATGTCGCCTGACTCGCCTCTGAATGGTAGGGAACAAGGTTTTGAAACTTGAATTGGACATCGAATCGAAAGTTTTACTAGTTATCGGTTCGATCGATTCAACCACTAGTCGAACCGATGTGACGTCATAATTATGCAATAATTATATTTAATTATATATAATATTAGTAATATTAAAAAAAATATAAAAATATACGAAATAATATAAAAAAATTAATAAAAAATAAAAAATTATTGAACCAGTGGTCGAACCGGACCGGTTTGATCGGTCAATTGACCGGTTTTTACCGGTTTTTACTGGTTCAATTAAAGACCGATTTTTAAGAGTCACCTGGACCGGATAGCCGATCGGTCACCGATCAAACTGGCCGGTCCGGTCTGGATTTGAAAACAATGGTAAGCAACAAAGCTAACTTCTATTCTGGAAGGAAGCTAGACCAAGCAACCGGAATTTCTTCGCAACCAGAATTTAGCTTACTTTGAATCCATACATCAATGATGTGAAACAAAGCAGTGGTTATGAATTAGTGGCCCATTAGATGAAGACTAAATTGAATTTTGCAAGTTCAATTATCGTGTGAAGACTTTTGATGTATATTGCCAACTTAGAATTCTTACTAAAGTCTTTCTGACATGAACCATACTTGTAATAATACTTTGTTAGACAAATATTCATCGTGCCATATCTTAATATCACATATAAATATCTGATTTGTAACATAATTAATATGGATGAGAAAGAGTAGGTTTTTTCTTTACTTTGTTGTATAACTCTTATGTATTTAATTAAATATTTTGAAAAAAAACTATATTTTGTATCAATCTAGCTTTGTTATTTCCCGTGTACATGAATACTCATATCACAAGATCACATCTTGTTGTTTTTTTATATCCATTCCTGAAAAAAAGAGATAGAGGAAGAGATAAGTAAACATCAACTGCAACTGTTATTTTAGAGTCACTACAATATAAAGAGCTTTTGACTACGAATATTTTTGTCATTAAAAGCTTAGAATTCATCGCACGAATCGTCACAAAATTGTGATAGTAAAATATTATCAGTAACGTTTTTACAATATCATCGCAAATCATATCTCACTCCAATCTCAGAAACGTCGCGAAAAGTGATAAGCGAATAAAAAGAAATTCGTCACAAAAGATAATTTGGGACGCTTTCTTTTCGTAGTTAAAAGTTATTAGTTACGTTATCGTATTTATAGGCAACAATATTTGCAACGTTTTTTGTTTCTTAGCAAATTAGATTTGGCAACAAATTTTTGAACGCAGGTAAAAGTTATTCGTGACGGTTTCTGGAACATACAAATATTTTTAGCTACGTTTTTTATATAAATTTTAAAAAAAAATTACTTAATTTTTAATTTTAAAAAATTATTGTCAACTTTTTTTAGGAACGTAGTTAAAAAGTTTTGGTGACATTTTTTATTTTTGACTAAACAATCCAATTAATAATTTTTTCATTTAATTATAATAAATGGTAAAATTTTAATCCATCTTATTGTTAGTAATATTTAGAATTTATATAATTAATTAAAAAATAAAATAATTAAAAATTAGAAGCATTTTTATATAAAAACAAAATGTTATTAGATGTTATTTACAAAGTTCAAGCTTGGCCAACTTTCTTTTAGTACAGTTTAACTTTTGCTCTTTATGTTTAAAATTTTCTTCATTACATTGTAACTGAGACTTAAGGACCGATTCTCCTCTTGAAACGTAGGTACATATGTTGGTCATGACGATGATTAATCAATTGGCTTAGGGTCATATCCAAGACCTTTGATGTACCCTAATCTTGTATCAAGGACATTGCTGCAAATCTCATTTACGTTTAACTCATTTTCGTCAGAAATCCAGCATTCACCTTTCTTGTAGTGTGTGAGTTTGTAGAGTGTGATCATATCACCCTCTTCTCCTTGTCGTTCCTTCTAACTATATTTTACGGAAAAAAAAAAGGATTGAAACATAATAAATAATATTGTATTTACTGATATAATTATAACTTCTAAAGAAAGAACTTACAAATTCATTTCGTACAATAACAAATGATTTGAAACCTTGGTTGTGAGGAGTTTTCTTTTTCTTTTGTTAACCTTGACTTTCTCACACTTTTCCTAAATAAAGAAAAGAAAGTCATTAAATTGTGAAACAAGATTAATGGAAGCAAATGTGAAGAGAAAAAGACAAACCTTAACATTGGCAGAGGACCAATAATCACACATTTGACTCCAATTTTTTGGAGTCACCAACTCGGGAACATGCCTCCTTGCCTCCTCATCTAAATAAAAAGATTTGTAGTATTTATGTAGTCAATAACGATGATCCTTAGCCCTTTATTTCAACAATGAACTGACACAGCTTGACACTTCAGGGTTCTTGATATCGATGAAATTAAGCTACATCTATGAACAACAAGTAATAGTGAAATTAGTCTTTAAATATGTTTAAAAATGCATATAATTAAATGAATTGAAAATTTTCTGAAAATTTGTCCAGAGCATCGTGTAGCAAGTTGTTCCTTTAACTGTTTGGGATGTTGAAGGCAAAGTAATTCAGTCTTGACAACGACCCCTAACACACTAAACAATTTTGTTGATTTGATATTATTAGCAGGATGACCTTGCGAGGTGTCAATACAAACGGACAACTTGTTGTTCATTCCAACATTCATGTGTTGAAACTCAGAACCTTTAGTGATACCTCTACCTCTTATTTTAATGCCAGTATTGGAATCTGACCAAAAACAATTATTATAAAAAAAACACATTAAACCTATTATTAGATGTTATTTACAAATTTCAAGCTTGCCAACTTTCTTTTAGTACAGTTTAAATTTTGCTCATTTTGTTTAAAATTTTCTTCATTACATTGTAACTGAGCCTTAAGCTACCGATTCTCCTCTTGATGCGTGAGTACATATGCTGGTCATGACGATGATGAGTCAATTGGCTTAGGGTCATATCCAAGACCTTTAATGTACCCTAATCTTGTACCAAGGACATTACTGCAAATCTCATTTACGTTTAACTCATTTTTGTCAGACCATGATCTTTGCTACAACTCATGCATAACAAAATAAATATTTCATGCAAATATTATTTTTTAGTACTACATAAATAAATAAGGATAAAAATTGAACAAAATTTTATACTTACCTAATTATTCTGTGCTTTTTTAGAAGCCTAGCATTCACCTTCCTTGTAGTGTATGAGTTTGTAGAGTGTGATCATATCACCCTCTTCTCCCTGTCGTCCCTTCTAACTCTATTTTACAAAAAAAAAAGGATTGAAACATAATAAATAATATTGTATTTACTGATATAATTATAACTTCTAAAGAAAGAACTTACAAATTCATTTCGTACAATAACAAATGATTTGAAACCTTGGTTGTGAGGAGTTTTCTTTTTCTTTTGTTAACCTTGACTTTCTCACACTTTTCCTAAATAAAGAAAAGAAAGTCATTAAATTGTGAAACAAGATTAATGGAAGCAAATGTGAAGAGAAAAAGACAAACCTTAACATTGGCAGAGGACCAATAATCACACATTTGACTCCAATTTTTTGGAGTCACCAACT
>JAOTAW010000005.1:19882160-19898461 GCA_025629945.1 Erythroxylum savannarum | reverse complement strand
TTTGAAAGCAAATTCTAGATTTACCCTTTACTAATTGCATTTCTTACTTTGCCCCTTAATGCAACTTAAATTTTCCAAAATTGTCATCTCCTTCACCCCCTCTTCTTCTCCTATCTAGGGATGGCGATGAGCTGGCCCATAGGCCTAAATTTAGGTGTTTTCAATGAGCTGACTCATGAGTTAAATCAGGATCAAATCGATCTGAGGCTTAATTTTTTTAAGCAAAAAGACATTATTTTGCTTAGAAGAGTTAAGTCTTAAGTAGGCTTAGGCCTGGACAAACTATGCTTGGACTCAATTAAAAAAATCATTGTTTTACACTTTTAATCTTTTAAAAAATATTTTTTAAAAATTAGCGAGACTGACCCATGACTCAGCCCATTGTCATCTCTGCTCCTATCTCTTATTCTTTTCATATTTTTCAGCCACTTTTGCTCCAATTTTTTATCTCTTTCCATGAATACAATTTGTCTTAAACAACCACAACATGTAATTCAACTATAAATTAGTGTAGGATGATCAAAAATCATAAAAAAGATACAAAATAGTGGCTGGAATTTTACCTATGTTTTAAAAGATTTTGGGGTTATTAGCCACCACAATTTCCTCCCAATTTTTTACAAAACAAACACAATGAGGGATCCTATAAGAGAAGTGTCACATGCAAGAGAAAGAACGGTGCATTTAGACACACTTACTAGCCAAAAAAAGGAGAGAAATATGAAGAAGAAGAGCTAATTTCTTTGGTGTTCTCCTCATTTTCCAACTGCTGGCTTTTTATACATGTTTAATATTTTATGAGCTGGGTACTTTTATTTTGTGGGCTTTACACGCATACATGCTTTTTTGTGCAAGGTGACAGATCTCACAAGCTCCGTGAGATCTGTTTGTGAGAAGATTACATCTACAATCAAGATTACAACTCCACTCTTTTAGTGCATATGTTTAATTCAAGATCCACGTCCACCAAATTGAATATGGTTCAAGTGCATCATGATTCAATCGCAAGGGCTGTGGGTCTATGGGTGGCGATGAGAAGAGAGAGTAGAGATGAAGCTGGTAAAGGTTAGGGTAGAGAGGAGAAAGACAACAGATTCTGTAGAAATTTGTGTTAGGGTTTAATTTGTTTAATAGAATATTTTTTTGCAAATAAGTCCCTAAAGACTTTAAATTTTACGGTACCAAACGATATTTGGTTAGTATTTTAAATATCATTCGATACTGGAAGAAAACCCTAGTACTGGCCGATACGGACGGTTGATACCAAACGCTAGTATTTCATACCATTTTTTGGCCAATACGATACGAAATTCAATTCTTTGATTTGAGAATGTCCAGTAGTATACAACTTTACTCCTAACTAATCGAAGAACTGTTTCTGATAATGTTGAATTAAACATGAATCTTAATCTTTCAAAAAATTTTAAACTCCAATCTTTATAATTAATTTAAACTTTCATATAATGAAATTGTTTCTTCATATCACTAAAATCAATTTTGTTGTAAATTGCCTTGTTTTGTTTGAGGTGGTGCAATTTTTGATAGACCCCTTTCTTTTTAGCTATTGAGCAAAAAAGTTGACATAAACGTGTAAATTACTTTACAAGAATATTGTTCTGATGTTCTTATGTCCACAATTTGATAGGAGAGATGAAGGTGGACAAGGCACTTGAGTTAAAAGAAAGAAAAAATGCGCTGACCCCATTATAGTCCAGAGCAGTAAAAAACTAAAATAAAAAAAAGAGAATCTAAGAAGAAGTTCGACAATCATGCAAACAAGTTTGACTGTTTGAGACTTGACAAATCAGAATAAAGTAGTGCAAGCAATAATGTCTTCCAGTCTTATCCATTTAAAATTGGAATTGTACCATGGAGCAAGCATTTTGGTGCTATCTTTTTTAATCCTTATCATTTCAATATAAAAAGTAAAGACCATTAAAGAAGACTTATCGTATACTTCTTAGCTTTTTTAGTTTAATATTTAACATTTTAAATTTTTTATTAAATATTCAAGAGTTAAATAATTAAATTTAAATAATTATTTATGTTAATACTTTAGATAATATAAATAATAAAATACATGAAAGCTAATGTTTGAAAGTATTACATGATTTTTTCTTTTTTATTAATATAATCAAATAAGATAAAAAAGAAAAGTAAAGACTTTGACCCTTTTAGAATACGAAGTCCGCCCGCGTGGTTGTTATGGGCCTTGACGAGTTTAAAAGATCCGGTTCAAGAGTGATTTGATGCCAAAAGTATCTTAGATCTCATGAATCATGATCATGAAGTCTGTGCAAATCCGATTCAAGAGTTCCAATCGAAACTACTAACTACTGTACACTTGCCTTTTCTTGCTCCTATCCTCCCTTTTAAAATATAAAGCATAAGTTAGGCGACCTAACCTCATTCAGCAATTAGGTTCAGTGGTTCCAGCCTTGATGCATCCTATTTCTTAAAGCGGCACATTTCTTGGTGAAGAATAAGAAAATAAGTTCTGGTAGTAAGTTCAATTTAAATTTATTAAAAGGTAGAATCTGATTCTAATTTACTTTGGACACAGACCAATTAAGTTAATCAGTTGAAAAAAATATTAGGAGAGTTTTAACTCCGCCAGTACCGTGATATTAATTCCTAATTCCAACTTTTAAAAGAATAATCCAAAACACGCGCAGTTTTAGATACAAGATAACAATAGGTCACTAAAAAGTGTTTACAAGAAAGAAAAAGGGAGTAAATTTTTTCAAAAAGTGGCACGAAACAATCATAGGTGCAGCATGAAGTGTGGGCCACGATTTATGGTGTCGCTTGCTGATTTTTTTGGAAATGGCGAACAGTAATCTGTCTGATTTTGGATTTGTTTGGCCAGAAGAGGGTATCAGGATTATACTGAATTACGTGATATGGATCGCACGAGTTAGGGCGATAAAAAATTGTGTGTTTCTAACACAGGGCTTACTAGTAGGTACATTCGTAGGGTGAACAAAACCTCTAACAGGTTGGGTAAAAGTCAATTCTGATGAAGCAATGAAGCCAAGCTCCACAACGGTATCCACTGGAGGTTTGATTAGAGATTGGAATGAGAATTGGCGAAGTGGTTCCAGCAGAACTTCAAAAGGGGCTCGTCATTAGCTGTAGAGCTATGAGGTGTGCTCTCAGGACTCAAGCTGGCCTAGGATCTGGGCTATTGCCAAGTTGTGGTCGAAATAAACTCACTCGAGGTTATTAATATTCTATCTGCTCCATCCATAGTATTGACAAAGGTTTCTTTTTTAGTAACAAGAATTCAACAGCTCTTGCATTGGGAGTGAGCAGTTCAGCTTCAGCATGATTTCTGAGAAGGGAACCAGTTCACAGACACTCACTTGTCTCACTGACATTTTACGTTCGGGCCTTCATATACTTTAGGAGCCTCCTTTTGGAGTCCAAGAGCTTATGCGCAAAGATGCGCAATGAGCAGTATACCCCATAGCATTGAATTAGTTTTGTAGCTCCCTTGTATTAAAAAAAAAAAGAAGGGAATGGCATTTTTGTAATTGCTCACAGATCCTGGTACAGAAGAAAAGAAAACTCATCATCATTAAATGAACCAATCTGCACAAAAACTATGGAAGGGGGAGGAGCGGAGCCGCTCTAGACTCCAGTTTTGGGTGAGCCGGCCCCCACGTCCACGTGTGAAGCAAACGGCCAAGACCTGTCTGCCAATTTGGGGTCCATCTCCAATGGAAGCCACGGTCAAGATTCAAAATGGTCAACATCAATTTGAATATAAACACTGTTTAATAAAATTACTGGTCGATTAATGAGGGGAAATTAGGATATATAAATAGAAGGATTTAGATCTTGGAAAAGACCCATTTATAAGTTATCGTAATAAAATGTCACGCCCATGTGGGTACATTTCTGTCGCCTACCCGGAAAGCATATGTTATAAAGTAGGCTTTTAGAGAGTTCATGGGCATGGTCTATGGTGCCATCATGTGCCACGTGGATTTCCCATCGGATGCTTTTCTATAGGACTATATTATTTTAGAAGTGGGGCATATCTAGGTTTGGAGATGTAACAAGTACAATCAATCAATTAATATGTAGAGTAGAACCCTAATTCTGTTTTTCTTTTTATATATGAATTTATTTCCATTCTTGAATTTCTTATTTCACCTTGAAAAAGATTTAATGGCATTGGCAAGTACGATAATTTGACAAAATATTTTAAATTATGCACATATTTTTTGTTAGAGAAGCTAAATTACATCCAACAAAATGATGTTGCAATAAACTTCAAAATAATTTAATCGGCCGGTTGAGGTTGAAGTTCTAGTGAGGCGTAAAGTCGGGAAAAATATAAGATGATTTATTTAAAAGGTCTTGATATTCTTATTACTAGAATAATTCATAATTAGTTGTTGTGAATATATATATTTATTTATACATATGTTATTAAATTAAAAATATTTATTTTTCTTATATTTGTATAAAATATTACCCAATAAATATATTTTCTAAATATAAGAGGGAAATATTAATTTCTAAATTACTAAACATACTATGGGGTCATATTGGAAATCTTAGTGATTCTTCCATGACACATGTTATTATTCCTTTCCTCTTTTAAACTATTATAACTTGGTAACCCAACACACAGGTGATAGGACAACTCATGTCGTAGAATCCGAAGCCGAAGAAGCCTCCTATCCTATCCTTCAAGTAATGAACAAAACAAAGCACAAAATTGAAAAAAAAAAAAAAAAGGACGCAAACGACAGCGTATGCTTCAGTCATTTATTAATATGCCAATCTATAACGTCTCTCTGCACCACACACGTGCAATTGCCGCTTATTTCTCCCCCCTCTTCGTCGTCGTATCATCTTTACTACTAACTCTCAATACGTTGACCCACTGTATATGTACGATTACGTTTGCATACCAATTGATTAATTAAGATTTATTTTCAATTGAAAATTAATTAAGAATATGTGCAGTATTAAAATGTTGAATAATGTTGTAAATAATTAATGCAATTTAATTAATAAAAAAATACGGTCATCACTTGAAGAAAAACAACTAGTCCACCTTAGAATTTTGATTAAAACTGTAATACAACTGTAAAACGGTTTCCTTAACATACGTATCCGTAGGTGTCTCGTATACGTATGCATGTGTTTGTCTTTCCCCTGCTACTAAAAGCTCTCTCTCTTTCTCTGTTACTCTGTACTTTCTCACATTTCACACACAGACTCACACATTCACACGTACACACAAACACACGCAGAGACTATCTCCGTGAAAAAGCTTTGAGTTTTGGTCTTAGTTAGCTGGTGGCCTAAATGGGTTCTTGTTTCCTAGAGAAATGAAGATCACCGGAAACTCGAATTCCGCCGCCGCATTTCAGGTCAACTCCTTAGCTTCCAAGGTCCTAAACCCACCTCCTGACTCAGATCTCAGAACCTCCCCCAAGCCCCGCCGAAGGACTCGGAACCCGAGCTTGACTCGATTGAAGAGAGTCGGAGCTCCGGTTGGAAGGCGGAGCAGACCCGAGACCCCGTTACTGAAATGGAACATCAAAGATAGAGTGGTCAATGTTGACGATGAAGACGGTGGTGAGGCGGCAGGGGAGGAGGAGAAGAAGAATGGTGGGCCGAAAGGCCGCCGGAGAAGCGGGAAAGTTGTGTCGGCGAGGAGGCTTGCTGCTGGGTTGTGGCGGTTGCAGCTGCCGGAAACGGTGGTCGGTGGTGGTGGACAGAGGAGGAGGAGGAGTAGGAAGGATCTGGTAGGGTTTCAGGTGGTTTTCTCTCTTGCCTTGTCCTTGTTGTTTGCTCTAGAAAGATCAGTGTTTTGTTTTATTTTAATTTAATTTGGATGACAAAGTGAGGAAGTTGAATGTGGGTCAATGGTTCTGCTTTGATTGCTTTGTGTGATGAATGTGGTGGTTTGATCGAGTGGTTAAAGTTTATATGTTATGATTGATTGTTGCTTAGTTTAAAAGTTTGTCTCCACGATGATGGTATTCATGTTAGCAGTAATACGATTTATTCTCGTGATTATTATTGAAATGAATGTCATCAATCGAATCTTCATGAAAGGAAACTAATTAGCTGGAAGCTTGTAGTTGGATAAAAGACGGGAACTTTGTTGTTTATTTGAAACTGTTTTTGTTTTTAGATGTACATGTTGTCCGTGCATTGATGGGTTTTAGTAGATGATTTTAAAAACCGGTGTCTGCTTACTGCATGGTTTCCAAATTGAGGGTTGTTCTGCTGTTGGTTGTTAGACAATCCCATTCCCATTGGATTTGGAATATGATTTGCAATGTTTTTGACTTTTTGCTTTTGTTGTGTTTTTTGTCTTTGCAGCCTGGTTCTCGTCATGTGGCAATCCAATTTGAACCTTGGCGCGAGGAGAAAGCACATATGTTTGGAGCAAAGGATCCATCAGAGAGCCCTAGTTCTGTCTCTGGCATGAAGACCAGATTCTTGTGTAAGGTATGTCTTTTCCTGAAGTGTTGGGTGGAAATAACATTTTCAATGTGGACAAAACCAGCTAGGATAGTTAAAGGATTTAAACTTCTAATTTTTCTGTTCATCAAATCAAATGTTATATTGCTTAGTGAGCATGTTCAGTGGACTTAATTCATTTTGAAGTTTTCGTCTATTTTAAATAGCATCTTCCATATACAAAAAGTATCTTGTTCTGTTAACCTCCTGCATATAATTTCCTCCCTGAAGGTGAGATGGGAGGGTAGTCTAATGTGTTGTTTAGTCTTTTCTGTTGCGAAACATTTTTAACATTTTATGTTTATGAAAACAGATGTATGAGAAGGAAATGAACTTTAATACATTACAGTTTTTTGGATCTATTGCAATGTCCCTTGGTATCAAGTATTGTTTTACTTTTCATTTCATTGGTTTATGTAAATATTTTTGAGTCAGAACCACTGCATGGTTTTGTAGTATAGACAAGAGTTGTTTTGGCAAGGATAGGCATGGTTAAAAACCTAATGGACTGGTTTGTTCCTATGGACAGTAGCCATTTTTAGCTATCAAAATATGCCTTCCTCATTGCTATCTACCAGGAGTTTGAAACAGTTGCACAATACTTTTGTATTAACTTCGGAAGCTTATTCTAAAGTTGTATCAACTAATAATTTCACCCTTTTAACTGTTCAAGTATTAAACTTGCTTTAGTTTGTCATTTTTATCCCACAATCTCACACATAAAAGTAAGCTACATGATGGCTTGTGCATACTTATATCACTGTTAGTTATATATGTCCTTGTCTAATATAGACCTGCTGACTTCTACTTTAGATTGAACCCTCATATCAGTTTTCCAGCTCTGCGATGGAGGGCGCGACAAAGTGGAATCCTGTCTGTGTGAGGGCATCGGATGAGGCACGCCAGATATACAGCAACATGAAGTGTCTCAATCAACAGGTGAGTGCTGTATCAGTAGTTTCTGCACTTGAAGCCGAACTGGAGCAGGCACGACAACGCGTTCAAGATCTGGAGATTGAGCGTCGGTCCTCAAAAAAGAAACTGGAGCATTTCTTGAAGAAAGTAAGTGAGGAAAGGGCTACTTGGAGGAGTAGAGAGCATGAGAAAATTCGTGCATTTATAGATGATGTGAAAGCTGACTTGAACCATGAAAAGAAAAATCGTCAAAGACTGGAAATAATCAATTCAAAATTGGTTAATGAGCTGGCTGATGCAAAGGTATCAGCAAAGCGATACATGCAGGATTATGAAAAGGAAAGAAAGGCGAGAGAACTAATAGAGGAAGTATGTGATGAACTTGCTAAGGAAATTGGCGAGGATAAAGCTGAAGTTGACACATTAAAGAGGGAATCAGTGAAACTTCGGGAAGAAGTGGATGAGGAAAGGAAGATGCTGCAGATGGCTGAGGTTTGGCGTGAAGAGCGTGTTCAAATGAAGTTGGTTGATGCAAAGGTGGCTCTTGAAGAGAAGTATTCACAAATGAAGAAGCTTGTAGCTGATTTAGAAACTTTCCTAATGTCAAAAAGCACAAATTTAGATGTGAAGGAAATGAGAGAAGCTGAATTGCTTATGCAGGCAGCAGCCTCTGTGAATATTCAGGACACAAAGGCATTTGTGTACGAACCCCCTAACGCGGATGACATTTTTTCTGTTCTTGAAGATGTTAATCTTGGTGAAGCCAATGAACGTGAGATTGAACCTTGCGTTGCTTACAGTCCTGCAAGCCATGCCTCAAAAATTCACACTGTTAGTCCTGAAGTCAACCTTACTTACAAAGATGGTCATAGACATGTGGAGGAAGATGAAAGTGGCTGGGAAACTGTGAGCCAGCTTGAGGATCAGGGATCAAGTTACTCACCAGAAGGGAGTGTCCCATCTGTCAATAAGAACATGCAGGAAAGGAATGTCTCAGGGAGTGAAACAGAACTAGAAGGAAGCGCGTGTGAAGGAACCCCCATTACCGAGATCAGTGAACTCTGCAGCGTGCCAACAAAGCATTTCAAGAAGGCCTCTTCCATTACAAGGCTTTGGAGATCTTGTCCAAATAACGGGGAGAATTACAAGATTATCTCAGTGGATGGAATAAATGGTAGGCTTTCAAATGGAAGGAAATCTAATGGAAGCATTATATCTCCAGATCAAGGGTCAGGTAAAGGTGGCCTGAGCCCCTCCGATTTGATGGGAGAGTGGAGCTCACCAGACTCGGAAAATCCTCACATCGCTAGAGGAATGAAAGGATGCATCGATTGGCCGCGTGGCGCACAGAAGAATAGTTTAAAGGCAAAGCTCTTGGAGGCAAGGATGGAGAGTCAGAAAGTTCAATTGCGTCATGTACTTAAACAGAAGATCTAAGTCTAGCGATGCGTAACTTGTTAATTGATATTATTACTGATAAAGCCAGATCAAAAATAAATGGTCTCATTTTGACATGGAAGAATGCTCTTTCTACTTTTTGTAAATGCTTAGGGGAGAATTTGCATCTTTAGCTTCTTCCGCTTTCATCTTAATGCTTTATTTTGCATTTATTCTAATGCATCTCTAGGATCTTGGAGCTTGTCACACTGGCCAAATGGATGCAGTCGAAATAACCCTCCTGGCGTTCTCCTGTTCTGTTGCCTTAGAGCATGCAAAGAAATTTTTAGCCTTACCAATATTCCTGTTGTTACTTGGCCTTCATAATCATATGTATTATACTGTAATGTACTTATATGCATTGGTTGAACTTTGCATGTTCTCCCAGAAGACAAACTGTGCAATGTACCCTCAAGGCAAGGCAAGTAAGAGAATTATATAATTGCAATCTTAGATACATATTTTCGCAATATGGTGATCCAAGGTGAGGTAATGCTTGTTACTCTGCATGATGCTTCAACTATCCCATTAAAGCGTATATTATGCTAAGAAAAGTAACTAATTTTGAAGTGTTCCAACTTTTTGGGAATTGAGATATAATATTATTATATCTCTTAACTCTTTTTTAGTGTTTAATTATTATTAGTAATAAAATATAGTTAACTTGATGTTAATAACTAATTAAATTTTTGTTTAAAAATGTTAGAAACTAAAATCATAAAACAAAAACTATAAACTATAACAAAACCAAACAACCCTTTGGCTATTATTTTTCACACTATTTACTAAAACAAATATTGTTACAAAATTATAAATTGGCTAACAACGCATTTTTTTAATCGTTTTCTTTTTATAAGTGTATTTTCATGAATTAATTATAAAGTTTAAAAGGTTAGGATGGAGTTCTTAAGGACAATTAGACATTAATAGCAGTTTTCTGAATTTATAGATCGCAAATATTGAAGAAAATTTGCAATAATTTAATCTATTAATATTTATGTAAGCCATGATGTGAATTGAAGGACAAAACTATATAATAATATTAAAATTTTGATTGGAAAGTTGTATAGATAGTTTTGTTTGTACAAACTTTCCAGATATGATTTAAGAATTTCACAAAAAACGTTTTAAAATTTCAAACGAAAATGTGGACAGAATTAGTAGCACATATCCATTAGAATAATCCATAGCTTGTGCATGTGTTATCTTAAACCTGGCAACTGGCAAGAAAGCATTTTAAACCACAGGGCCTGAAAGCGAAAAACATCACAATTATAGTTATAGCATTACAAGTACTGTTTTATTAGTTTTACATGAATTCGAACCTTAGTGTATGTCAATCCCAGATAAACGGAAACAAGTTTGTTTTCCACAGTTTGTCAACTATATTCTTGGAAGTTGACATGGCCTGTGGCTTGAGCATGCTCAACAGCCTCCTGTGCATTCGCATTAGAATTCGAACGAGCAAAAGTCACGTCAATATACTAATATTGACAAAGTGTTCATATATTAGCAATTTCATATGAACTCACCTTCTGACCAACTACACCGATTTGGCATACTCCACAACGCAAAGTGAAGTTAGCAGTATCAGTATATCTTCTCTTCCTGCAAGTAATAGCATAAAAAAATTATGTCAATAGCTCAGCTTATAAATATATAATACAAGTGCAACTCTTTCCATCTCCACACGTTCCAGCCATGTAGAAAATGTTCACTGAACTTTTACCATGTTAAGCAATGGCCGTGTCTAGACATATATACATGCAAACCTAACAGACATTGTAAAAATGAAAGTGAATTCCTAACATCCACTGCAAGCCAGTGCATGGGGCGATTAAGATGTATGCCAAATGCGGAACATCTAATTTGCAAAACTTACTCAAAATATAGAGAAAAAAATTGAAGTTATGAAGAAACTTGGGCTTAGAATAACACAATGCATCATCCAAACACTCATTGACTTGTTGTAAAGAGTATCTTGATGGGACCTACTGATGCTTCAAGAATTTTTTTGCACTGAGAAAAATACTGCAGAGTGATAAACTATTAAGTCTAAAGGAGGCACTGAACATTACCTTTGTTGATCTTTGACAAGATTAAGAGCAAGTCCCTCAACTGGCCCAATAGTCCTGTTCCTTTGTACAGCAAATATGGTCTGATCAAACTCCTCCGATGCTGCCTCAAATGGAGACATCTGGTCACAGGAATTAGCAGAATGAGCATTTCAATATCAATAAGACTGCAAATATACAGATAGGAGTGGAGCAGAGAAGATCTCTTGAAATTGAATAGAAAGAATATAACTGTTTAACAATTGTGATCAGAAGTTTCCTGCCTAATCAGCTCGAGGCATATGTTTCTAGCTAGTGTGCAGGGATCTATCTAGGCTATAGTTGCTAGTAAACCTTCCCCTTGTTTCTCTTCATCATTGCTCGGCACAACAATCCAATCAGAAGACCTCCCTCTTTTGGGAGACATCTAGGCATTCAGCATAATTTCCCCTATCCTTTCATTTCAACAAGATACTTGACCAGAAGAAAATCAGAATAAGGCCAAAAAACAAAACAATAATAAAACAACTTACAGCCAAAGCATCATAGTGGAGCCCATCATAAATCAGCATGACTCTTTCAGAGTAATTCCTGTCCTGTTAAATGATAACCAGAGGAAGAGAATAGGTACTCATTATTGATCAAAGGTAGACTCAAATGTAAACAGAATTGATCAGCTTTGCTGACCTGGCCATACAAATCACATCGACCAGTTTGGATATCATAAGCGGCAATTTCACGACCGTAATAATCAGCTAATATGGAAAGCTCAATTGCACCTATATGAAAATTTAATAGGGAGCAAATCAGTGAAACAAATCTAAGTTCTTTGCTTTTGCTTGATTTGTAAAATAACAATGTCATGGACATTTTGGAAGAATATATTTTCATAGGCCTTAGATTGTTGGTATAATTTGTTGTTAGTCTTTATGAACGTGAATCATAAGAATTCTATATTGTATATATTCATAAGATTACAAGATGCAGGTTTATAGTTATACAGCCACCTAAATAATGAAAGAATCCTAGAAAATAAAGATTAAAAGACAAAACTATACAAGAGCTATTCTAGGAAACTAAATTATAACTAGATCACCTAATCACGTAAATCTTATATCACTCCCCCTCAAACTGGCTTGAAGATGCCTTCCATAGCTAGCTTGCTGACTAGAAATTCATACTAACCCTTTTATAGTCTTTTGGTGAGTATATTGACTATGTGATCTATAGATGGTACATAAGGAACACAAGTTTACCCATTTTTTATTTTCACTTTGATAAAATGCTTGTAAACTTCAACATGGTTCATTCTATCATGCAAAACCAAGTTGTGAGCAATTGAGTTATCGACCCTGTTATTACAGTAGACCTTCATGGGAAGTGTCACTGGAATCTTCAGGTCATCAAATAGTCTTTTTCTTTTTTTCACAATATATTGCAAATTCCATAAGCAAGAGACCTGAACTCTGCCTCAACGCTGCTTCGAACCATAACATTATGTTTTTTGCTTCACCATGTAACAAGATCTCCTCCAGTAAAGGTGTAGTAGCTCGAAGTTGATCATTTGTCAATGGTCCAACCAGCCCAGTCTACATCTATAGAGACTTCTATTTGTAGGTTGGTATGTTTCTGAAACACAAGACCCTTTTTAAGAGCTCCTTTCATGTATTTTAATATCCTATAAGCTGCATCAATATGCGCTTATCGACGGGTATGAGACAAGCAAATTAATTCTTCGATAGTCTCTGAAACTTCTCTGTGTTGGCCACATCTTAAGCTTTAGTATGATCAAGTTTTAGATTAGCGTCAAGAGGAGTTTTAACATTTTTACAACCTAGGATTGTAAGAAGATCAAGAATATATTTCTTTCTTACATACAAACACCTTCTTTTGATCTAGCAAACTCCATGCCAAGGAGATATTTTAATAATCCTAGATTCTTGATCTCAAAGTCTCGTGCCAATTTCTTTTTCAGTTGTATTAGTCCTTCAACAGCTTCACCTGTCAAGACTATATCATCCACACAGACGAATAGGATAGATAACTTACTTTCCTTCAATCACTTATAGAACATTGTGTGATCAGCTTGGCTTTGCTGATAACCATAACTTTTCATTACCTTCCCAAAGTGTATGAAACATGCTTGCAGAGATTTTTTAAGTCTATTGAGTTTATTCTGACCGAACATCTTCTCAAATCCTGAAGGTAGGCTCATAAAGACTTCTTTTTCTAAATCTCCATTAAGAAAAGCATTTTTGCTATCTAACTGGTATAGAGGCCAAATATAATTAAAAGGATAGTACTTGGATGGAGTTGATTTTGATAACTGGAGTGAAAGTTTCTTAATAATCAATTAAAAGGATAGTACTTATCTGGATTTGAATTAATACTACCAAAGCCTTAAGCTTCTTTATTCTTGGAATCTTCATCTTTAAAAAAGTAGATGCCATCTATCAATTTAGCACTGCCAATTGTCTTCCCAAGCTCAATTCTTGAAAAAACACAGTGGGGTATAAAAAATGTAAGACGACAATTAGAGCCCTAGATAATTTACTAACTGATAGCATATCACAACTAAGTTTAGGAACGTGTAGAACATTTTTTCAGGGATAATTTTCGAGACATTTATCAAACCTTTTCCAGCTATAGCGGAATAAGAACTATCTCATATATGAATTTTATCATGACCAGAATTTACAATCCAAGAAGTAGAATAAATAGGTAAATGACAAGATAGTACCTTTGAAATACTACTTGCCTAAGCAATGGAAGTATTAGGAGTACTCAATGCTTGAGATGGATTTCAACAGCTTCAAGAGTTTATCAAAATGCTCTTTGTTCAAGGAAACTGAGTCTGTCTTATGTGCAGTAGGATGATTGAATCGGTCTTCATGAGAGCCCTTCAATTAATTGGTTTTCTGTGAATATTGAAGTCAGTCTCATGTGTATGACAAGGCTTATTACAATAATCACACTGGACACGACTTTTATCATTAGGTTTCTCACAGTGTTTTGGAAACCCTCACCTTGACAACCAAGGCTGAATTTTCAATAAAATTACCAAGGGTCTTTTTGTTGAAAAGACGACGACTCTCCTTATGATGTACCTCAAAGAAGACTTTTCCAAGTGATGGAAGGGGGTTATCAGTGAATAATCCTGTCTCTAACTTCATCAAACCCCACACTTAGACCAATAAGAAATTTAAAATATGGTTATCTTCCACAAACATTATCCCAAAGCTCCTCTGTTGTGTGATAGCAAAAATAGTTGGAGCTTACGTACTCCTCCATTGAGTTTACCAACCACGCTATCACCATCGAGTTCTCCGCATCCCATACTGGATAAGTTGGATCACTCTTTTCAGATTCCTTATTGTCACTGATCCAATTTTGCCCCTACCACAGATATACATGTGCACAAATTGAGAACAACGCAAATAATTCTCTCTCTAGTTTGATAGTGATGATCTGACTGGAGTGAGAATATGAGGTAGGAGCCTGATTAGTTGTAGCGAATGTAGGTAAGCCTGCAGGGGTGTTTACTGGCTGTTAAGGAGGAATGGTTGTCTCAAAAAAGTCTCTGTTAGAAAGACAAAATAGGTAGAGGAAGATAAACTAGTTCAGGTAAGAGGCTAGTGCTTAGGTTTTTTTTGCAAGTTTATTGGCAACAAGGGTTAATAGGAATGGATTCCTGCTTTGATACCATATGAATGTGAATTGTAAGAATTCTACATTGTATATATTTGTAAGAGTACAAGTCGTACAAATTTGTAGTTATAAAACCACCTAAGTAAGGAATGAATCCTAAAAATAGGTTGACAATTATAAAGGAGTTATTCTAGGAAATTAAATTACAACCAAATCACCCTAATCACGTTGGTTATTTTTCATGTCCAATTATTGTCCTAGTTTTAAGGAGGTAGGGATAACAGTCAAACCTTATGTATCAACTCTTCTACAATTATGAGTGAAAGCATACTGAGTTTTTCTACAAACAAAACCAAGGTATTGTTCTAGAGATCTTCAGGTCCAGTTATTATCCTAGTTTTGAGGAGGTAGTTAGTAACAGTCAAACCTTACGTATCAACTCTTCTGCAATTATGAATGAAAGCAACTGAGTTTTTCTACAAACAAAACCAAGGTATTGTTCTAGAGATCTTCGGGATCCTCTCTAATCCAAAAGCAGCCCATATTGTATTCTAAAAAAATAGGCAGAAAAAGGAAGGAAGAAAAAACTCTAGGACCGCCAAAGTGTTTGCCTAAGCGGAGAAGACCTACGACTCAATTGTTTCTAAGGAAACATCACAAAAATACGTCACAGAGATTTTTCTGACACAGACATCCTTGGTAGTAAGCTTGAGTTGTAATATGGACAATATAAAAATGTTTAACAATAGAGACAATTATGCTTTACTAATTTCAAATGCTGGTGCGGTTACATTCATAAGTAGCTTGATCCATTTTTATTTCATTTCATATATGTTTGAGGATCCATATATTCCTCAATTAAAAATGAAGGGATTTACAAGAAGAGTTTACTATCTTTAGTCTCATCCCCTATATTGAACATGTCGATTTCAAGAGTTATAGGCTTTACGCCTGATAGCCCATATCACCTAGGCTAGTTCCAAGCTATGTAAAAACAGAACTGTCACAAAGAGCAAAGTAGGGTTCCTCTCCTTTTGGTCGAGTTAGCTTCGCTCCTATTAAAACTCACTCAAAAAGGCAACCAACTTTCAATAATAGTTGGGGTTATTTTGATAAATACATTAAACCAACTCCAATCTTTTTAAAGATATATAATTATAAGAATAACTGTTTGAGTTAGTAAGATAGAATCACACATATGAGAAAGGGTCAAAATTTTTAGTAATGGGAATTCAAAGATTATTTATGCGAGCACATAACTATCCAATTTTATGAATTCTTCAAATGTAAGTCAAATTACATGGCTAATACATTTCAAGTAGATTAGATGCAAAATATATTGGCAGCACTTTTATGAGATAAGGATTAGTAGAAAGGTGGTTTTCAAGTGCTACAATAATGAAAATCCTCAACAAAAATAAGAATATATAACTAAAGTAGCAAATACCCATTATCTTAAATAATATACAAGACAACATAAAATGCTGTCTTTAACATAATAGATGCTCCAAACAAGTAATATAGGATTCAATTTATGAAATCATAGATGCATTAAACTATATTATTCGCTGACCACACATGCATTATGCTCTTGCACTTTAGCTACTGCTTAGATAATAAGCTCAAGTTCTGGTTACCACATTGTTATCAGTCATTAGTTTCTATTTAATGAAGCATGCACTCAACAACAGGAGAAAATGAAGTGAACATACCTCCCCACTTTTCGGAGTCAAGAATCCAAGTGCAATATTC
>JAOTAW010000005.1:19798515-19809210 GCA_025629945.1 Erythroxylum savannarum | reverse complement strand
AAGCTACAGCTTTATGGAATGCCTATAGTTCCATTCCAAGATATCATTCTTTTGTTACATAATAAACAACTTGTTTTCAGTTTCACCTTAAGTGCATTGGTATTATATGCAATTCTAATCATTATTGAACAATCATCCCAAATTCTTTAAAAATCTTGTTCATCAAACTCACCTTTCACAGCAAATTTTACAGCTCAAAGGTATATCAGTTTTGCCGTCCTCAGTTTCATAGGACGTCAAAACTACATTGATCTGCCATATTTATTATAATCACAATCTAACCAGCTTCTGGTGCAAGGGATCCCACAGAAAGAAACAGATGGTGGTACCCACAGATAGAGCTAGCATGAACTGTATAATCAACGGTTGCCATGCATTTATTGCTCAGTTTACTGTCAAGTGTAAGACACAAAACATTGAGGACTGTCAACTGTGCCCATACGAGAAATTGCCTTAAAGTGAATGATAAATAGATTTAGGTTTAAATTCCAGTCAGCATACTAATTTATATAAATTCAGTGCAACATTTTCATATTGCAGGAAGCACCTGAACACTAATTTCAGTTTCCGTTACCGAAGCCATTAAACAAGTCCAAGGATACACTCGAAAGGGGCAAGAGAAAAGAGAAAGCAAAGAGGGTCTTTATGAGAAAACAACTTCGCTTCCATTTAAGTGCATACATCCAGTGATTCAATCAACTCAATAGCACTCCAAGAAGAGAAAAAAGAAGAAACTGACAGACTAACCTCTGTTTATCAATATCTGGTACATCACTTTTTGCAGCCTTCTCTACGATAATCTTCACAGAGGAGGAAAATGAAAATGGATTAACATAAAAAGAAGTTTAACACACACAAAATCAAATAAAGTAACCAACTAGATCTTTGACTTTAACAAAATTTCCTACCGGAATTTTTCCAGGATAACTCTGCCTAATCTTGGCAAATTCCGCCTGCCTCTTTTCTGGAACATGAAAAGTATATTGAGAACAAATCAGAAGTTAGTAGATAAAATGGAAAATAACAACGATATGCAGTGAATAGATCAGTAGATCTTTTCAAAGAGGTGGCCATGAGTAAACTAAGTCACCAGTAGTAGAGCACAATCCCTTGCTTCATTAACAGGACAATACATACTTTTAACATAAGCGTAAACTAATTCAACATTGAAGAGAAGAGGACTGTCTACTACTACTTTGAGGAATAGAATCATAACAATCTAGCCTCGTGTACTTGGCGCAGATTCTTGTTGGTCACTCGATGAGAATGCAGATGAATCCACAATCACAGTAAAAAAAAAAATTCTATAATGCTAATTCTATGCACCGAAATCCTAAAAATCTATGCCAGTCCTATTCCTGACCAATTGATATTAGCCACGTATTCTTATCAATTGCCACCACCAGCATCCTCAGAAGCCGAGCCTAATCTCTTTCACCTTAATCAAGGGATCAAGCTTCTCTGGATGCACTAAGATGAAAGAAATATGCACTTCAACCCTTCAATGAAACACGTTGGATGGGAACACACTAAAACTCTAAGCCTTGACTAAATAGTAGATAAAAAGACTTCATGTTCAATTGCTATATGCACCAGACAACACAAAGAGATCGAATAAGAAATATATAAATGAAAATAACATTAATATTAAAGGTATAATCAAAGAACAAACTATGCATATCCATGCATGACCTTGTGTTTGACCCACTATAGTATCCTTTGTTAAAACCACAAGCTAGCAAAAACCCAGATCACAAAATCCAAATTCCCACACGAGAAAGATAAAAGAATCAACAAAACGCATCTATGAACGTAAACAGAGAGAGAGAGAGAACCAAGAGGATGCTCCAACTTGAAGGATTTTTTGCCCATGATTTAGTAATTGAGACTGTGTTAAAACCAAATATATAATCCTTGAAAGCAAACCAACTTTGTATCTTTTGGAACTTGATGACAAGTGCTTTTATAAATAGTAGAGATTCAATGAGTATAGATAACTTGAAGAAGTGTGTTCTTATTCAACTAAAACATACCTTTCCTGTGGATGGGTATTGTTTACAGCGGTTGAGTTTGCATGTTACGACGTCGTCTCTTTAGTTGTTTACTTTTCATTTAACTCTTTTTAGTCTTTCAATTTTCAACAAACAGTCTCTAAGATAAAGTTCCCCAGAAGTTGTGCGATAGAGTTTGTTGGGATTCTATAATTTTAAAATCCAATAAGTCAACATTTCGTTAAATTGATGCCTAACTAAATTCCAATTGACAATTAAGCATTTGATAAGAATACGAAAATACTAATAAGATCAACAAAGTTAAAACAAATCACATTTATCTATTATTTTTCTATGGATAGGGTAGATAATAATTTGGAACATATTATATCCCGAATCTCACGTATCAGCAAGATTTCAACCGAATTATTGTTGCTGGTGTTGCAATCGGATGAACTATGCATCCTTTACAATTCACTAATTAGGTACTGCAACACGAGTTTTAATACATTGTCACACTTAATCAAATTGTTTACAATGTAAGATCAAGTATTGAATGAGATTTAGCAAATAGAAAGTCACAAGCGTAGAATGTGCATTACTGAAACCAACAAACTTCTCTCTAAAACCACCTGAAGGAAAAAAACATAATAACAAAGCTTCTGTGCTCTTTATTGTGATATGACCAAGTTGAAGAACCATATATGATGATATCCAAGTTTGATATGCCGGAGTTATACATCCATAAATTTACATATCCAGGTATATCATATAGGCTGTCACATGAAATCACTCGAGACTGACCAGCAGGTTCCATGGTGAGACATAAAGAGAGTGGCAACTATGATCTGATTTCTTCCAGTTCCTTGGAAGGAACAGGAGGAGGTTCAAAGATGCTAAAAGCCCTGAAAGCTGAGATCACTGCTAAAACAACAAAGCAGCACAGAGCCAAGGCGTGAAGAAGCAAAGCTAGCTTCATTCTGTTGCAGAACTTCCCATAAGAACTACAGGCTTCGCTCCATGTCACTTGCTTATCACCATTGTAAGCTAAGAATACAATCTCCAAAACTGCAGCCCCAGATGTGACAGTTAAGTAAGCTAAAATCTGCTCAAGGAAAAAGATTAATAGATATGAGTAAAGAAACCAACTGTGCGGCAAGGAGGAGCAGCAGTCTAGTTCTTGTAAGTTGTTTCATCTATACGAATGGCGGCGCATGTTAGTAGATTAGGAAATTTGATAATTAACTAGGAGAATAATATTCTTACAACCCAAAACTAGTGGGAGAGAAAAGGCCAACAATATCTCATTCAGAATTTCAGAAACCAGAACAAAGGAATAGAAAGGAAACCCGTTAAATGTTTTTAAGTTTCCAGGCACTCAGAAATCATGAGGTTTAAGGGAAGAACCTGGTCTGAGATAAAGAACAGCCATGCTTTAGAAACTAAGCATCTGATCCATGCGGAGACACAAGCGATAAAAGCATAACCAGCACCGATGGCACTAATACAGACCATATACCTGAAAAAGAAAAAGAACCGAAATAATTCGGAAATAGCTGTAGAGCAAGGATAATATTCGATTAAGACTCGGATTTGTCGTACTTGAGCCCTAGGAGATTGCTGAACTTTAAATCTCCATAGCTGCTATTATCCTGGTGATTTGTGACAGTTAACCATATGGTTGCAACACTAAGAGGAATCACAGAGAGCCTAAGTGAACAATCTACAAGCTTGAGCATTGGAGCCATGTCTGCGAGAAATCAAAACTCCTTGAACTATGAATAAGATACAGGAATAAAAAAGAGTTATGACTGAACTGAATCTGGCAGATGCGTTTAAATATAAACTTTGTTCTGTGTAATTAAAATCTGGGTTTAAAAGAAAAGGCTTGGGAGAGTGTGAAATGGATGTCAGTGGTTGGAACTTGGAAGTGGAAAGAGCGAGTCGTAGTGGATGTGGGGCTTTACTTTGTCTGTGGAGGTGTCACGCTGCTATCACTTGTTTCATTCTTTAGTATTATCTGCTAAACCCTGACATGATCATTCCACATGACTTTCTCGCTTCAACTTGTGGATGCCGATTTGGTGAGCCTTGTTTCCAAGTATGGTTCTGCCTTTGCAATTTAAATTGCAGTCTTGTTGCCATTTTCCTAATTTATGACTTCCTTGCGTCATGGTGACGAAATTGACAGCAACTCCACACATTCATCTTTTTTACTTTCCGAGCGGCTTGATCATTGTTGGGAAAGCTTCAAAATTGATTTTTTTAGTGCGTAAACATATTTACCCTAGTAGTTGTTAATTGTTATAACATAACGCTTCATGCTCCCAAAATCATTCACTTTCAAGTTTTTTCTTTTTCTTTTTTTGAAAATTTTCACTTGAAGTTGTTATCACCAACAGTAAGTTCTATCAACAAAGCTCGCATTTTAGATCAAGAACACGTTAACTAAGAAAAAAAAAAACCATCAACAATTTCAAAGAAATTACCATGTTTATGTTGTGTTGCAGCCACTGAAATAAAGAAGTCGGTGGTGCATAAAGCATGCATTTCATTTTGGCATGCTTCAGCAAGCAAAAGATAGGCCACTGATGAGAATATATAGCAATGATGACAAAAGATAAGAATCACCAAAGAAGCCACTATGTCAATCAAAGAGCAGATCTGCTAGCCATAATCTGGAGCTTATTCAGGAGTTTCATTAGACATAACAGGCATATAAAGAATAAAAAATTACGTCCTCTTCTATATGGTAATTGCTATTAGGAGCCTCTCCTTGTTCAAAATGGAGAATCCCAGTAGCGAGAAACCCTCCCTCCTACATCCCTCTTACTTTACATTTCCCAGTATACCCACACCATTGAAAGTCATCCGTTTGATTCCTCCTGAGTTTGGAAGATGAGCTGTTTGGTCAGAACTCAGCACTCCACAAAGCATTTTCACCTTCGCCACAACGCCGGTGGACCTCTTTAATCCTCTCAACAGACTTGCAAATCCCACTACAGCTCCAATCAAATGATGCAACACATATATTGCCTGCTTGTGCCTTCCACTCACAATCTGTGGTAAGCAATTTTGTCAAGTATCAGCATACTTTTTGCCTTTCAATCCTGTGTCATGTATGCCACTTTACTACGACTAGGTTTTACATTACACCTACTAGCTAACTAAAAGTATATTATAAGTAGGTAAAAAACAGCTCATTCTTTTGGAAGAAACAGTAATAATAATGAAGATAACATATAAGTGAGATTTACTTTTATGGCTATATCTGGATCATGTTTGTGCAGAAATTCAAAGCTAGCACAGCCAAGTAATTTATCGTTCCCACCCTTTTCATTAAGCTGAAAAAATAACTATGTGGATAAGGAAAGGGTGCTAGAGCATTTGAAGTTCTCATTCCTCCTGGAAGTGCTGATTTGCAATAGAAAGAACACCTGGCTAGTTTCATCATCAATTTGATAATCATTGCAAGTGGCAAAAACTGTCACTATCCAAGAACACTAGCAAGCACTAGGATCGTTCTCTAACCAAATATATCCGAAGAAAAATTACTCGACTCTGAAAATTCTACAAACTAGAATTTGATTGGCTCAGCTTATGCCAACAAACGATCCAACATTAACATGGATAGCGGGTACACGAAGAAAGGATGTTGTTCAAGAGATTACCAGGTGGCGTTCCACAACACATTCTCCTGTCATCAATATGCTCAACATCCAGTCCAATAAACCATGATCCTAATGAGACGTCCTCATTTGCATACTTATGTAGCACATGCCTGGAAAAATAGAATTCCAAGAGGAATAAGCTAAGGGAGACAAACTTTGGCACAAAGGATTAGCTACCAATCCATGAAAGAAACTGAAACTTACTGGTTGATTGAGATGTAAGTAGCTAAATCATTTGAAATGGCATATAACTGCCCTGTAGCATGGCGGAAATACTTGTTTCCCTCCTCCCCAAATTTCCAGTACTCAGGCTCATGGTACTTGACTCCCCTATTTGAGAAACAAACCACAAGGAAAGAAAAATAAGGCCTTATTCTCAAGCAAAGAACTTAACCGAAAGCGCAAGTATAAAGGATCATTTGTATTACTTTTGAGCAAGAACTGGGCCGGATTTCATACATCCAATGTATATCCTGGATTTTGAGCGATGCCTAGCCAAAGTTGCTCCAAGTGTTGCTGCAAACACAAGTTTGATGGGTTCCATTAGGAACAAGATATCAATATTTAATATTTCTCAAAGAAAAAAGATATCAATATTTAATATCAAAGGGGAAAGTAAAAATGCAGTAGCAAAAACTTAAAATATACCATGCGCATGTACTTGGAGTTATTTTTGGTATCCAATGCGTTCCCCTTGCATGCAATTATGTAATGTCATGAATCTCTCACCATAGTCACAAAAAGCACCATCTCTTTTACGTTCACAAGTTGATCAAAATGAGACATCCATGTTCCAAATATCAAAATCTAAACTATCATTACGGGCACATGACATGTAGATGATGACCAGAAGATGGGAGAAATATCCTTCTATTCTAATTGATATGTACAAGTCCTATTTCAGTCTCGCTTTCATGGATACAAATTCATGAAGATCTAAGAAATACAACTTTATGCACAAACTCTTCTCTCACTAGGATTTTCTTTCCAAGAAAGAAATTGGATAGACAGCATTTGACGCAACACACACTTAAGCATTCACAAAGTAATGCTTTGATGAGCAGAAACAATTTGATGTAAATAGAGTGACTAGACACCTACTCACCTATATTAACATGCACATCGTCATCGACTTTGACATAGAAATCTGCATCCCATAAAGCAACAGCAGCGGTAAAATATGTCTTTGTTTTTGCAGACAATTCAAGGTAACCCTCAACATGCTCCTGCTCACATAGATTTTGTGGAAAAATAAAAGCATGAGTTTTATTGTTTTCTTTATACTTATTGTCAAACCCATCTTGGCTCAATATAATTAGGATAAAGAAACATTACCAGCCTCAAAAGGTCACCATGTTTCTGATCTTCTGCTTCAATTGCTCTATCAAGGATACCACCAGCTGTCGCACTAGTGATTGAACAACCAACCAAATTCAATAAGCATAAGGACCATATCCTGTTCAATCATTTTTCATTCTGATTTGTGATATTTGATTGCTTAAGAAAAAGAGTCCTTGGCCAACCCATTTATATATTCAAATTCAAAAACAGAATAATTTTTTTTTTCTCTGACATGTACTTTTAACAAAGCTTTACTCAGAACTTAGAGAACTGCTCCACCTGTGACCTATCACGAAGCGAATTATGATGCCCTTCTCTTCCTCAAGCTTCTTTCTCTTATCTCCTAGTTTTTTGAAGACAATGAAAAGGGATCATTATACTGATACAACTATCAAGAAGAATTATGCATTCAATACCAACTTGTCAGAAGATAACATTCACTAACCTTGAGGCATCCAAGTAGCACGAACCGAATCTCTTCGCTTTCGGCTGCTGAAAGCTGTGTTTATGCCTACAATCATTAAGTACTTTCTTTTCCCAGTCGATTCAGCCACTTTCAAATCATCTGACACTGGAGAACCAGTTAAGATGGAATCTTGTGCAGCCCTTGCCGCAGCTAATTCCATTTCCAAATTTGAAATTGTTTTGTCTAGAGTTCTGTTGTACGAGTGAAACATTAGCATCAACTGGTTTAAAAGAAATTGACAGAGACACAAACTGATAGTAGCTTACTGTATGGCATGATGCGTTTTTGAAACTTCCCCCATAATGTCCTTGGATTTATGTTTTCCTTCCTTCTGATGGCACCAAAGTTTACAGTCATGTGCAGAATTAGCATATAGAAAATTTCCTTGGGCAAGCAAGCACAAAGTCCTCACAGAAGTTAAAGTGAGTACTTACAGTTTCAGGGGCGCACCCCTCTGAAACTAATTTCAGGTTTTCTTGTTCATTTTCTGGTGTCCTAGATATATCCATAACTTCAGGCACTGCCCACATTCTGCGATCAACATATTTTAATTAGCACGTAAATAATCAAAGTTCTTTGATGGCGTAGAAGATCACAAATAGCATGTTTCTTCTAGTTTCTAAATGCCCTTGGACGTTGAAATCAGGTGGCCATTGCAAGGGACAAGAAAGCAGATCATTATGGAAATTGTTTTCTCTTACCACAATAAGGACAATAAGTTTCCACATCAAGCTGTACAACATACATTGAAGTCAACTTTAATTACAGCAAGGGACATGTAATGAAGCAATAAAACAAATATGTATTTCCTCAAGAAATACAGGTGAATAATCACAAAAATAACTTCTAAGGACCATTCTCCAGATAGGAGATAAGAACTGTGCAACAAATATTCCATTGCTGAAAAGATACGGCTAGTTATATGAGGTAATAAGCATCACTTTCCAAGAAGGGAGGGAAATTATTGAACTCCCAACACTGCACAGCAGAGCATATTTCTCAGGTGTTATCCTCAACAAAGCACACGAATTAATTTTTGGCATCTGTTGCAAGGTGACTTGGAATGGGTTTTGGCTGAGCTTATCTACTTAACATTCAAATGCTTAGAAAAGCCAAAGCACTGGCTTCTGCAACAAATTTCAACAAACCATAGAATATCTAAGAAGGCTAACTGAGTTTATTCTGGAAAAAGGGATGCTGACAGAAAAGTCTCATCTACTGCTTATTTGCAAATCCCAGTCTCTTCTGCAACAAATTTAAACAAACCATAGAATATCTAAGAAGGCCAACTGAGTTTATTCTGGAAAAAGAGACGCTGACAGAAAAGTCTCATCTACTGCTTATTTGCAAATCCCAGTGTCTCCCCATGTCTTATGCCTGTTTTCTGCACTGAAGCACTGTTGGTCTTCCCAGCTTTGAAAGTGTTAAATCTAGAACATCAGAACCAGCTACTGGGTTTTAAGGGACGGAAGGACATCAAGTTTTCCGAGCCTCTGATTTTCAACCTTTGGAACCATTGAAGTCCATCATGGTGTCCAACATGCAAACTACAAGAACTCATCTTCAAATTCATAGTAGCTCCTCATTTGCAGGAAATATATTTAAGAGATTGATGTTTCGTCTTCATAATGATTTGTAGGATATCCACCACCTTCAAAGCAGAATCTAGTCTGAATCTGTTTCTGGAAACAACTTGTTACCCAATTCAGGTATAGTTGGTTGCAATAGCTGAAAATCTGACTTCCATTGTGGTTGCATAAGTGTCAATTTCATTCAATCTTACAATAAAAATGGAGAGAACATAACTTAAATTGAAAGAAAAAGAAAAGGATATCACCAATCATGACATAACTACAAGATACACGCTCTAATATACAACAAAAAAGTGTTCGAGATCCAATTTATGGATTATATTGACACTTGTTAAGACCTTTAAAGTGCAGAACATGTAGTTGCAATTATTATCTTGAAAAGCTAATAATGTTCCGAACTTAACACACAAAGCTGATTGGTACATGCCAAACAAATAAATAACCACAAATATAAACTAAAAGCGTAAATCACTGCCAAAAAGATGATTAGAAAAAAGAATGCATATTTGAGCTGCATAGTACATTGAAGAAGGAAGAACTACGAAGTTGACAATTAAGAATTCCACCTAGAGCGACAAGATACACAAATTACCTATCAGAGAATAGCATCCCTGCACAGAAGCAACCTATACAAAGAAGAAGGGTCCATTTCTTTGACACCACACTCTTTGCAGCCGGTTCTCCTCCAGCTCTACTCTTCCAATTCATTGTGGCTCTCAACCAAACCATAATCTAACTTGAACGGGAAATCATTTCAAACCCCGAGTCAATCCACTCAGTTGACCCCGACCCAGATCCCAAAAAAGCCCCCTTTAGCTCAAAATTTATTTCTTTAGACCTCAAAATATGCAAATTCTAACAAAGATCGAAAGAGATCGAAAATCAAGAAGCTTTAGGACTAAATTCACAAAAAAAGTATACTTTGTCAAGATATATTCATAGACACATAAGGATATGTATAAAGAATGATGCTTTTCCACCAAAAAGGGACTAAATGCTGATGTTTCGCTCAAAAACAGTTCTCTCACTAGAAATGCCCTCGTTGCCACTCCGTTTTCGTAATCTTCAAAGTCTGGAATTGCAGTTGGAGCGGCGGTGGAGTTGCGCGGAAACAAATGAAAAACACCAACTTCAAGTTCAACGACCTTCGTGCAATCTTTTTATCTCCAAATGGTACAATTTCTAAATATGAAACAATATAAAATTCTGTACTCGACAGCCTTAAACCAAACCTTTCTGTCTTAATGCGGTGTACTAATTGCGTTTACAGGCTAGTGAGCTTGCCTTGCCGACACATCAACCACCTTGTTTTAAACATTTTCCTTACAATTCTAGGACCCAACAACACCGCAAGTTGCTTGTTTTAAACATTTTCCTTACAATTCTAGGACCCAACAACACCGCAAGTTGCTTGGAACCAAAAGGCGTGTGCCACTTGATTCAAATGAAAAAATCATGTGCCTATGTTAGAAAGTTATGAGCTTTGGCCTCTTTAGTGCATCGCAGACTAGAAAGTTTAAATCTTTAAGAGTATTGGCTTATGTGAAATTAGAGACTCTCATTCGAGAGCTAGAGGAACAAAATCTTCTTAGCCAGTTTTGCCCGAGGAACGAAACAAATAAGGAATAAAATAG
>JAOTAW010000005.1:19730589-19741895 GCA_025629945.1 Erythroxylum savannarum | reverse complement strand
ATTCAATTTGGTGAAGAAATCGGGAAGTCATACTTTAACAACTTGAACTATAACTTATGCTGAAACCCAAAGTTTATACTCAACTTCCTTCCAAATTTTGATATTCTTATAGACCGAATTTGGACTTCATATCTTCATACAAATTGTATCTCTATGTCTCTAGTTTACAAAGAATCAAAAATAACCTTATTTAGACATCTACAGCAAAAGTTATGCCTAAAATACTGAAGGACGTCAGTGCTGAAAAATTGGCCCTCGTCGCGGGCACGTCGCGACGTGCACAACTGCAGGTCGCGACGTGTGACCCCAAAATCGTCCGAAAACTTGTTTTTTCCAACTTTCATCATCCATACACTTCCTATCTTGCAAATACAACCCATCCTAACCCTAAAACATCATTCATACTTCATTTCTAAGCTCATACAACTCAAAATCAATAACAAAACACAATCATAAACATTAATCCTAAAAGGTTAAACTATTGTTCAACAACTTCCCTACTTCATTCTTTAACAACTTCACACACATTCAATCTTGATTTCATCTCTAACTAACCCTAACTATGCTTCATCCAAGAAATAAGAAGGGTTTATGCTTATACTTACTTGATTTAGCCTCAAAATCTCCAAATTCTTCAAAACCCTCCAACCTTAGCTTTCTTCTTCCTTTTTTTCTTTTTCTCTTCTTATTCTCCCCCTCTCACGATTCTTCCCTCTCAAGTTTTAGACAACCCCTTATTCATCTTCTAACTTATACTCCTAATGGTCATGAATTGTCCATTTTGCCCTTATACATTTTCTTACCTCTTCAATGTAACTTACTTCGTTCTATACTCTAGCTTATTCTTAATTTCTTCATTTATTACTTCTTATCCCATCAATCTAAGCAATGGTCCTCCAATCACAAAATTAAATCAATCAAAACCTCAAAATTTATTGAAATCATACTTGTTCAATGAGAAAAGAAATCGGGGGCTAACACCAGGTCCACGTCGTCTCACGTGCACTGGACATTTTCTGTCAGGCGTCCGGACAGAAAGTGAGCAACGATAAGACACGAATTTTTTTCTCAAAAAACGTTTCCCGGACTACAACCCGCCTGATCAGTCACGCGTTCAATTTTAAATGTACCACGAACCTTGGCAAATATTTAGGGGTACCGTTGATTCATAAGCGTACTAAGCGTAGCACCAACAAAAGCTCACAGGCTGGAGTACTCACGTTTTATCTCTGGCAGGGCGTGTTACCTTAACGCAATCCGTTATTGCTTCTCTTTGATATATATGATGCAAACTGCAAGACTGTCGAGGCAACATTGCGACTATTTGGAGAAACTTATGAGAGATTTCATCTGGGGCTCCAGAAACGGCCTTCGGAAACTGCACTTAGTTCGATGGGAGGAGGTCTGTAGACCTTAAAAAGATGGAGGATTAGGACTCAAAAAAATCCAGTCGGTCAATGATGTGCTTCTAATGAAATTGGGCTGGGACCTCCTCACCAATCCTTCAAAGTTATGGGTTCGTATCCTTCGGGCCAAATATCGAGTTGATGAGCACCACCTTCCCCATACGCTAAAGCGACATGGGGCGTCGTCAATTTGGAGGGGCATTACCGCCACTTGGCCGTTTGTCCAACAAGGTAGCAAACGGGCAAACGAGAACTGAGGAATAGAGAACGTACATCTTTTTGGATGGACGCCTGGGTGGGAGATTGGGGCCCGCTAATTCTTCTCGCAACAACTCCCCCACCAGCCAACTTGTTACACAAGAAGTCAAGGAATTGATCGACGAGCATGGAAACTGGCACTGGACTTCGTTCCAACACTATCTTCCCTCCTCCGTGTGTATGTCTATAACGGCAATTCTGTCCCCTACTGACAGGATGGGAGACGATATAATAATTTAGGGGCCAGCCATGAATGGTCGTTTCACGGTGGCTTCGGCATATGATTTCCTTGAGGACAATGATGCGACAGTCAACTACAGGCTTTGGGAATTAATCTGGCAATGGTCAGGCCCACAACGGATTCGATCATTCCTTTGGCTATTAGCTAAGAGGAAACTGCTCACGAATCAACAGAGAGTTGTGCGACATATATCAACAGAACCTATATGTCACTTTTGTAAACAGGACAAGTCTCGTCTCCATACATTACGGGACTGCCCAAGGGTTAAAACCTTTTGGAGTCAATTTCCGATAACAGCCATAGATTCTAATTTTTTCCATCACGATGTCTAAACGTGGTTGATGTCTAATATAGGTCGTCGAACCACAGGACAAATGGTCGCTTGGGACACCCTTTTTGGAGTCGCTTGTTGGTTTCTCTGGCAGTAGCGAAATAAAAGCATCTTTGAGGACGATTTCACATGGCCGGAAGCTGGTAGTCGAATTGTGATGGACTATGTTAGATGGATCGACAAGGCAACGAAGGTGGTCAATCGAATTTTTCCCACCACAGGGTTACCAATGGGAGCGTCAGTTGGATGGACGAAACCGCCAGATGATTGGGTAAAATTAAACACGGATGGGGCGGTCAACACCAAGTCTAGCACGGCGACGGCTAGAGGACTAATCCGGGATAGCACAAGACAATGGTGTGGAGGTTTCACGCAGCATATCGGAGTGTGCTTGCTATTAACCGCTGAACTCTAGGGGGTCTTTTCAGGACTACAGCTGGCATGGGATCTGGGTTTCCGGCGAGTAGTTGTTGAAGTGGATTCTTTGGAAGTTATCAATATTCTCTCTACTTCTACGCAAGCGTTGGTTGACAGCCGTGCTTTGGTGTTGAGAATCCACGAGTTGCAGTGTCGACAATGGACGCTCTAGATACAGTACGTCTATCGCGAAGGCAATAGGAGTGCCGATAGCTTGGCCAGGTTGGCTCCACGATCACATCCTGGGTTCTATGTTCTCCAACAACCGTCGAGGGCGAGTCTTGAGTACCTTCACAACGATCAGCAAGGGATCTTATACCGCAGACATCTGCGTTAGTTTGTTTTAGTTTTCCTTTCCTTTGTAAAAAAAAAAAGAAGTAATATAAGTAACATTATAATAAATTACAAATAACAGGTTGAACTGTAACCACAATTTTAAAAATCTTGATATTAGTGAAGATCACAATGTCAAGAGGACATAATGCACCGGATAAGTATGAAATTGTGAAAAGAACTGCTTCGAAATTGAAAAAAATATTAAAAAGGATCAATGTGGCTTATAAAGAATACTACCAATGGTGAAGTGGTTCTACAATAAAAACTTACAAAAGGGTGCAGAGAAACCACAAAACTATAATAGAAACAAGATGCGCTTCTTGCTAACCTCTTCAAGAAAAAGGTTCTTAAACATTTGAGTTGTGATTTAGAGACAACAATGAGAATACACTAATGGTTTAGGGAATGTATGCAAGCACTAAAGGGTTGAAAAGGAGACGACTAGGGGGCAAGCAAAATGTAATCCCAGCTTTCGATGGGTGATTGTTTTGCTGATAGTTTAACATTTAGGGAGCACTTGGTTCACAGAAGACAATAAGAATGAGAAAATGAATGAGAATGGATATAATCATTATAATTATGATGGTTGGTTAAGATAAAGAAATGATTACCATTATTATTAACAGTGGTTAATATCACAAAGGTTTTCTTTGGACTCGAACTTCTATCGTAAGCCGCGCCCACTTTCGTGTGACAATCTCGCTTAGGTCCGCTTAAGCAAAGATTCAACCTTCTCATGTAAATGTTGCCGAACAATTCCGTTAGCTCTCGAACACCTCACGCGCACACAAGTATTTAAAGTGTTTCCCTCACACACATAAAGAACATAAGTGTAACAGAGTAAAGAAAGCAACAAGAGATTTTAAATGTAGCCGAAGCTACTCTTTCATTAACTTTCAACAAAATGTTAACAAAAGACACGAGTACCTCCTACTCGAAGCACTCAAGAAACTCCCTACTTGAAGCCCTTACAAGGAACTCCTTATTCAAAACCTTTACAATGAGAACTCTCCCCCAAAAGCTCTCAACTCTCAAAGCACTCTCCTTTGAGTGATTTCTCTCAATAATGAGTGAATGAATAGTTCTCAACTCTAATGAGCTATTTATAGGCTCCTTCAGATGACTAAGAGCCCTAGTAGAACTCTACTAGCTAAGATCACAATGTTATCCTATCTAATAGAATTAAGTTACGTCACATTTAAAAGATTACCTTATCTAGGAATGACCTTATCCGCGAAGATCTCCTCTATCTTCAGATGATCCTTCCCTGTGAACTTTATCTCTTAAAGATGAAGTTTATTCACTATGATCTCATCCGTTATGTCATCATGTGCCACATCATCTATAGTTGCCACGACTACTGATGTGTTTTCATCACAGCCTATCTGTACATAAGTCCATCAATGCACGTCCATGGACAAGTCCATCTTCCATGATCAAGTTCTCTCATAGTGTAGTCTCGTCACTCCATGACTAAGTACAAGTCACAAACCGAGTTAGCATAAAACCTCGCACAGTTCACATACCTTCGACTTGCTTCGTCGAAGCCAAGTGCTTAAGCGTCTCATCGCGCTCGTATACCTTCGCGCATCCTCACGAGGTCTTACATACCTTTGCGCCTTCACGCGCACCCTCGAGTCTTGCATGATTTAGTTCGACAACTTCACGTGACCTTGCATCCGAATCTTACGTCTCGTTAAAGATTTCTGCCAATGCGTATCTACACGTGCCCACGTATATCGAATCTCGCCTACTCTCGAGATCTTCGCCAATACTTCCCACACCCCTCGCCTGCCTCGCAAGTTCTTGGGGTTTTGCTCGCCAACTCGCAAGACTTTACCTTGTTCCCTTATCAACACACCTTCCTCGTGCTGACTTGCGTGCTAAGTATTAGCCAAGGCTTACCAACACTCGCACGATCCCCAGTCTGAACTTAGAGGTCTAACAGTTAGTTTGTTAAAAATCTTTAAAAATAAAATTTTGTTAATATTTTGTTTGGTATCATATTTTAAATATATTTTAATTAATTATATTTTATGCACCTTATTTATAATAATAGAATGTTTAAAATCAAGTATATTGCAACATTTCATTTCCAATAGCTCTTGAAGAAATAAAAAATACTCCAATATTTTCTTGCATCAACATATCATTTAGTTATATAATATTTTCAATATATAGTTTAAAAATAAAAAATATTGTATAATTCATCGTCATAACCATAATATTCACCATTCTATTGCTATATCAATATCAAGTAACATAATTTAATACAATTTACATTCCTCTGATAATGCAAATAATGTAAAATATCTGTCATATACACAATACCTTAACCAAAAGCCTTCAATTGATGCAAACTAACCAGGTTAACAGTACAAAAATTGTTTGCATCACAACTACAAAAGACCCAACTAATACAAAATAACCTGGTTAAGCAACATCAATTGCATCATAAGTTCATAATACTTACAAAAATATTAATATGCTTCCTCGAATGATTCATAGACTAGAAGATGGATAGAGGAATCCGAGTACAAAAGAATTTTTTAAATGACTTGGCAAAGCGAATAAAACTTGGACTTTGGCAAGATCATTACAGAATAACAGAGCAACCTTACGTTCCATTTGAGATATGCCAATATTAAGAAGCTCACTTACGAGCTCTTGCATCTTCTCATCAGTTAAGGAATCAGATTTAGACTCTGCAATCAAAGCATTTGTAACAGCTGCATATTATGAGGCCATCTATTCACAAATAGACTCAAACTTAACAGTGAAATTGTCTAACCTTGACTCAATAGTATTCTGAAGTATTGCTGGTCTTTTTTTCTTGTAAGAACTTTCCTTTCTTAGTGATAGGTTTTTTCGCCTTTTTATTCCATGGCTGCTTGAAGGAATAGTCGAGGATCCTTGTGTATCAGATACTAAAACAAGTTCATCTTCACTATCCGATGAAGAACACACTGTCATATTCTTTGGTCTATTAACCTTAGCACTTGCTTTAGCTATATCCTTAGCTTTGAGTCCTGTCGCTCTATCTTTATCCCACACCATATCTAGTTTCTGTAAATATTGGAATTTAAAGTTCCATATTCCAATTGCCTTCTTGTGATTTTGTAAAAAAGAATTACAAGAAGAAGAAGCTTAAAAACGTAATAACAAGAAAGTGTTATAATTATAAGAAAAGAAAATACTAAAATAAGAGTTCAATTAACTTTTGAGTTAGATGTCCTTACCAAGCACCATTCATCAAACCATTGTTTCTCAAAATTGATCTTATGCTCAAAATCATCCCACTAACAGCCACTTTGCATACCCATTTCAAAAATTGGATTGTACTTGTTTCTTAACCATTTAATCTTAGAGTCAATGTGGGGATCGACATCCTTATCAAAATTGAGAATCTTGCTCAGCAACATCTTATGTACTTCAACCATGTAATTGTTCTTAAATCTCCCATCTACTTTCCGTAAAGGATCGCAAGCTAGTTCTTGCAAAACGTCGACCAAAGCTTCAACCTCATCATCCTTCCAATACTGCTTATTCTTTCCCCTCCCACGGGCAGCCATAGCCATTCCTAATAAAAGAACGACAATGTAAGATTTATCAAAGAAATAACATATAACAAAAATAACTTTGCTGAAAAATTTAAAACATGCACATGTAATCTAATAACTCACGATATAGTCAAACAAACAGAGATGTTCACATAAGTGCATTTCAAAAGTAATCCAATAACTGAAAGTTATATATTACTAATAGTAAACAAACAGAGATGTTCAACATTCAGGTACATTAATCGAAATCAAAACATTTCAACAATCTAATAAGCATGTGAAACAAACATATCTTAAATTGCTAATATACATCATTGTCATTGGATCTAGTTGTCTATATATTATACATGTTGTTGCCATATTATTCCTGAATGTTAACCACTCATCAGCTGGACTAATTTGTGTAATGTATTCCATTTCATTATCTTCTTCACTCTCATCTTCCTCACTCTCCTCTTCATCTTCAGTGATTGACTCTTGTGGATCAAAGCTCATAAACTTGCGAATCAAGTTGTGTAAAAGGGAACAAGCCATTATAATGCGAACTTAGGTTTCAATTGAGAAAAATGAAGGGGATGCAAGGATCTTCCATCTTCCTTTTAACAATCCAAAGCATCTCTCAATAACATTCCTTGCTTTGGAATGTTTCATATTAAAGTATTCCTCTGCTGTCTCTAATCAATGGTCATCGGATTCTTTGCGATGATAGCGTTGCCCTTAATACGGAGCAAGAAATCCATTTGCATTGCAATATCCAGAGTCAACCAAGTAATAACTTCCTTCATAATTAAACAATAAGTTATGATTGAGCAGCATAACTCAAAGAGAAACAAAATTGGATATTGTAATAGAAATTTACCTCGAGGGACTCGTAGACCATGAGGTCTTGAGATCGCATCTCGAAGCACACGACCATCATGTGCAGAGCCCTCCCAACCAGGCAATACATATATGAATTGCATGTTTGGGCAACAAACACCTAAAACATTTGTTGAAATACATCCTTTTCTTGTCCGATATCGGGGCTTATCTTCATTAGGAGGTGTAACTTTAATTAGTGTCCCATCTAAGGCTCCTAGGCAACCCTACAAATTAAAACTAAAAGGTGATTTAGCGTATAAAAGTTATGATATTAATGTTATCGGTTAATTATAATGTTTAATTACCTGAAAACATTTCCATCTCTCATCTTGACAATCTTGAGTAATGGGCTTCGACTTCTTGAGCAAAATATGATACAATCTTATAATTGCATGAAGAACTTGATGGAATTGCTGACTTATGGTTTCTTTACTACGGAGAAAAAGTAGGCTTATTATCCTACTCTTTTTATGGTGATCTAAGGTGTATATGAACATTGCTACAACCTCTTCTACAGATGTGTTCCTAGTGTCTTTTAAACCCCCGACATCTCTTACCATACCACACAATATCCTAAAGGTTGCTCTATCCATACGAAGTTCACTAATGTAGGCATTATCATAATCCATAGTCAATCTAAACATCCATCTCATTCTATCAATCCTTTTTTCTTCCTTTGTTTTAATTTCACAAATCTTATATTGAAGGTATAAACAATAGATAACATAATAGATAGCAAAAAAGAAAACCATCATATTATGTGTTGTTTGTTGAAGTATCAAAAGTTGCTTTAGTTTGTGCCGTCGTTTGCGAATAGGGGGCGAGCCATGTTGATCTACATTAAAAAAAATCAAAAAAAAATTGTCCAACATATAGAAAGGGCATGTTAAAAAGTTAGGCAATAATAGAGAAAGAAGATTAAGAAGAAGATCAGTTCCTATGCCTACTTTAAACCAGATAGATAATGTACTTCCAGTTCCCAACCTTGATAAAAATAAATCAAGTTTAGGTCAATTTATTAATAAAGGATATAAATGAACTTTGCTAGTGGTGAATGAGTGATAATTGATATTAAAGGAGCTCAAATTGATGAGAAATTGCATGAAGAACAAACTTTTTTTTGTTGATTAGAATGTTAAGAAAAGCCTTTTGAAGAGAATACTTTTATAAATGTTACTAAGTTGCCTATGCGTGGTAACAAATTAGTAATATGACATAACATAATAAGAAATGCTTGTTTTGATGTTTTTAAAATTGTGAATGACAATGATGTTGTGCAAGATCTTTCCTAAGTGATTAAAACTAAAGAAATTTGTCAATCACATCAGCTCAGTAAGCAAGCAAGAATTTCTTTTATAAACTTTTTGGAGAGCAAAGTAAAGGTTGGAACTACTTCACATTTATGTTAACCTATGAGTAAGGTTTCACTAAATGAGAGTAGATTCTGTGTTATTTATGTATGATTATAGCAGATATAGTTGGATTGCATTGTTGAGGACCCGGGAATAAAGTGCTTATTAAATTTAAAAAAGTGAAGAATGCAAAAGGAATTTTTTGATTAAACGAGTGAATATTTTAGTATATTGGCTATATATGCTACCCACCAAAATACTCTAAGTTAGAACACCATATTTGATAGTGTAGTAACACCATCTTTGATAGTGTAGTAACACTAAATTCAATAAGGCAACAACCAAGAAGGGATGGGTTACATAACATTATGAGCCTAATTAAACTATAAGCATATCAATACACTAGTTTATATGTAAAAACTATACATTTACAGCTTCAGATTGTATAACATTATGAGCCTAATTTTAATTGCGAAGAAGTAAGAGAAAATGGTTTCTCTTGATATCCTAGAGGTTGCATGAATACCCTCATTGGGACTAGCATATTAAAATGTAAATTCTTTTCCAACATATTTAACTAATTGGGAATACTGTCATAAACTACTGTAGATATAAATTGTTAATAAACTACTTACAGCAGTAACACTTCACACACAAAATCTTCAAGAATCCATAGTTGAAAGAACACAAGGACAACAAAAGACCTCTTCTTGACTAACAGTGGTGATAATGTAAATAAAAGACAACAAAAACACCTAGAACAGTTACGATTATCAAAAATAATATCAACACATTATGGTTAGATACCCAAGTGAAGCAATCATTCTCTCCACTTCAGTGAATGTTGGTCATCAAAATGCAGAAAACCAGAAACCAGGATGTGTCCATCTGCATTGAAGCTTACAGTGTTTACGCAACCTTTATGCTTGTCTGGCTTCTTGGAGATCTCAAGTCGTTGCACAAGGTCCTGTATCATATAACAATCATCAAATTTGAGCTTCAATATATCAAAGTGAAACGAGAGATACAGTGAGACCGAATAGTGTCATGAATTAATCATTTCTACACCAGAAAACCGAAAAGTATGCTTGCATGAGGGAGTTGGAGAATCGTCCAAGGCATGCATACAAAACACGAGTTAAAACTTCATCTCACTGCCACTTGGATCACAGAACTTGCTGCAATGAGTTTTTCGTTGCATCCCAGGAATCAAATCCTGCTACTTTTCTGAAAATAATGATTGCCCCAATGTCCCTTACACTACCATGATAGTGGTGGCTCTAACTACCACTCAAAGCCTGGTTTCTGAAGTGGGGTGAGAGTTATAATTGATGTTAGGTCTTAGATACAGGTGTCGAAGCAACTACTTTATGGCTAGGTTGTGCTGGACACACACATACACACAAAAAGTCATTGTTGTCTTTAATTTCTTTTCAAATTTTAACACAACATTTGTGGTGATAAATCCAATCTGCATAACGTTACACAATCCCTCAAGTAAAAACGAGGAAAAAAAATTGAAAACCTACTCTACCGCTCAGTGATATCGAGACCAATAATACTTCCATCAAGCCGTTGAAGCCCACTCTCATACAGAAAACTTGTGGCCTTTTCTACATAAATCCCCGACTAGAAGCTATACGCAACCGTCAAGGATTTTCTTTTTTATACCACTACAAAACACGAGCCATGACATGCATACAAGCAAGGTATTGAGCTACTCGGCTAACTAATAAAACAGCAGATATAGTTGCCCGCTCTAAACTAAATGAGTTAGAGTAGATCATGATTGAAAGTTGTTTGTTGTTCCAGAAAGAAACCAGTCATTTCCTACTGTTCCAGGATTCATTCCAAGAAAGGGAACAGACTCCTCATAAGGACAATAATTTCCATTTACTTAACACCCTGTTTGGAACACAAGGAATTGAATTCAATCTTGTAATTGAATTCAATTCCCTTGTTTGGAACTAAAAAACAAGCACCAATTCAATTCCTGTGCGGGTTTAAACCCACCTTCCTTTACAAATTCAATTCACGCGATAATTCACGTGAATTGAAATACAAAGACTGCTGGTGTGAGTCTGCGAGGCGACCCTCTTCTCCTCTTCTGCTGTGAGTCTGCGAGGCGAGCTGGTGGTGACGACGATGAGTTAAGTGGCAACGACAACCAACTGCGGTATTGAGTGCCCCTAACGTTATACCGGTGGGCTATCCTCAGCCACATACTATAAGAGATGAAAACGGTAGACACGGGTCATTTTCTCAAATTTCCTATTACATGAAAACTCATCTAGTTCTGTCAACACCTCTGGCACTGTTACCGCCGTGGATGAGGATTCATGAAGTACTGTATTGCTCGCATGGGATGCATATGTTTTAGGGATTTTGGTCTTTTTTATATTAATATCAAGTAGTTAAAATATTAATTGACCTAATTAATTATTATTAATCAGAAGTTTAACTATGAGTTACTTTTGTTATAAATTAAAAGTCAGAAACATTTTGTTTTTTAAAGTTGAGTTATAATTATAAAATTAAGTAAAA
>JAOTAW010000005.1:19679445-19699914 GCA_025629945.1 Erythroxylum savannarum | reverse complement strand
ATAATAATAATAAAATTAATAATAATAATAATAAATTAATAATAATAATAATAACTTATTAAAAATTAAAAATTAAAATAATAAAAATTAATAAAATTAATAATAATAAGAATAATTTCTTAATAATAATAATAATAATAATAAATTAATAATAATAAGAATAACTTATTAAAAATTAATAATAATAATAATAATAATGATAATAACTTATTAAAAAATAATAATAATAAATAAATAAATAAAATTAATAATAATAAGAATAACTTAATAATAATAATAATAAATCAAATAATTTTGTTTTCAGTTTTTTATTAAAAATCTCAACCAAATAGGTTTTTGTTTTCAGTTTTTATATTGTAAATCTCAACCAAACAGGTTTTTGATTTTTAGAAGGAAAAAAACATAAACTAAAAACAAGAAACAGAAACCAAAAACTAAAAACAATAACAAAAAAATAAAAATGAAATCAAACGGCCTAAATCTCCCACTTCAAATATAAATTGTAACAAGAGTGTAGGTAACGGTTTAATTAATAATGCCATTTCAACTTGGTGCCGCAACCAAATAGCGTGTGGGAGACCAAGACCAAGAAGGAAGAGCGTTACGCAAATCTTTAATCTTTGGACCTTGTCAAATCCGTCCAATGCTACTAACTACTAAGTACTGTTTTATTAAAATTTATATTAAGAAGGATTATAATATTAAGTCATCTTGTTAATTCAAATATAGATACTAAAATTTTAATACAAAATTTAAAATTATATACCATTGATTGAACTTTTCTTTTGTCTCAAAACGAACAGTATCACTACACACATATTCATTAGTTATTTATTAACCTCACTATCTCCCTCTCTCTCTGTACTTTGGAGCGAGCTTCCTCACTACTGCACTCCCCTGATAAAACCAGCGCAAGCAGCTAGGCGCCTCCATCGAAAAACATGCCTTCATCTTCGTTCACTTCTCTCTGACCGTCGCCGTTGATTAAAAATGGAGGCGCCGTCATTTGTTTCCAAAGCAAGGACCGCCTTCAATTCCGCAGCGGCTAAAGCGGAGCGTGTTCTCACCGATATTAAAGCCGACTTTATCTCCGATCGCTCTGGTCCTCTCTGATTTTCTACCTTCTTTTTTGTTTTATCTATTTTTTCCCCTCCTTTTTATCTTCCTGATCTTTTTCCTGCTTTTTCCACTTCCCTTTCACTTTCCTATTTTGACCTCGGTTTTTGGAATATCGTTGACTTTTTACCTTCTGTCTTCCTTTCTTTCTTTTCATTCGGAGAAGATTCGGAGAAACAATCACCTGAGGAGTCGGGAAAAGAATTGGAAGACAATTCTCTGATAAATGTCGCCGAGTCAAAGGTGAGTTATTTTTGTTCCTTCCTTTTTTTTTCCCAATTCTAACGTTATTTTTTCCTAATTCAACGGAATGGATTTTCTCTTTTTATTGGTTTCATATGGAGCGCAAAATTTTTGTTGGAAAACTTATTTTTACTGCGATGCTGGAAATGTTTTGTTTGGTCGCCGAGAAGAGAGAAAACATGGAAGCTTCTCGCTTCAGATTGGGTTACAGATTGTGTTCGTTTAAGTTAATCCGAAAGGTTTATATATATATATATATATATATATATATATTCTTTCTTATTTTGGTTTCTCAATATCGTTTTATAAATTTTCTTAGCGACCAATCAGGCCATGAACTTGACTCTTTAGACGCGGCTTAGTTGTACATTTGGATTATACATTGTTGTGTTCGCTAGAATGTTGAACGTCGAGGCGTGCTTGTTTGATATTTTGGTTTTGATGTTATTTTTCATTTTTGTTTTGTGTATACGTTAACAGTTCAAAGCGTAAGTATTCTCATTGTTTATAGTTTTTCTTAGATTTCATAATATGTTGCGAGCAAAATATTGAGAAAGCTGCTGTCTTCTTGTTAGTCGCTCCGTATTTGTTCTGATGGTGGAATTTTGGTGTGATTTTAGGGTAGCAAAGAAGGAAGGCACTCCAAATGGAGACCTTCACCTATAGGGACAAAGCAGGATTGGCAAGATAAATTCAAGAACATAAGGATAGGAAAGAGACCTCCTGAAAGTCATTCTGAGAAAGTCGAAAATTTGCCAATGGCTGTTCCATATTATGATGAGAACTTGTACATTTTGAACATGAAGAATGATGCTGAGGGAAAGGTAATGGTGACTCCAATATGTTTTGTGTTTGTGTGAAAGCTGATCTACCAGGTGTCATGGCTTCGATAATTCTATGGTAGATGAAATTGATTTGAAATGCTGTTTTTAGTCGTTTCATTAATAGTAGTAATTTGTTGATAAATGGGTGCCTTAACTTTCTATTTTTGTTTGTCATGTTATTTGGTCCTAATTTATATTTTACATCTTTTCTTTATTTTCTTCTTTCTAATTTTGTAATTGATATTGGCAGAGTTCCCAAATTTCTTACATATTAGAAAGATTGAATGGCACCAACCAAGATGCCATTCCCTCATCATCTGTCTTGAAGCAATTGGCCATAGCTGTTGAGTAAGCTCTTGTTTTTGTTTGTATAATTTTTTAATTGAGAGTATTCCATTGTAGCCTGCTGCTCAGGGAATAGTTGCTGGCTCCAATTGAGATACTCTTTCCATTGCTTTTCTTTTTATTCTCTAATTTCTACATAACATTTTAAGACGTATTGTCTCTGTTCTTCAGTGCTGGCAAGAATTGTAAGTCAATGAAAGATCTTTTGGCATCATGTGGTGGCTCGTCACCAATCAGGGAGAGGGCAAGCTTAAGCCTTGCAGCTGTTAAGTCACTCGTGTGCCGTGACAAAGAGGATAAGCTCACATCTGAGCTTGGTGATGATGAGAAAGTTTCAGTGCTGATGCAATCATTATTTGATGCAGGTAGAAGGTCATGTTGAGATTTTTCTTTTCATGATTAACACTACCTTATGTTCTTTTGCGCTATCCTGTGATGATCTTTACTTCCGTTGTAATATTTGCAAGATATTCGCAGAGGGAAACTTTCTCAGAAGGAATGTCAACTCTGGCTCTGAAGCATTGTTGTTAGCAAAAGACATTCATGGTGCTCCTCCCATGGGCTTTCTTGTTAAACTATCTGAAGTAATTGGAAGCTTTAAAACCCTCCGGAAAATGGCATTATTGTGGTGCAAAGTTGTTTCCGAGGTAAGTATGTTGTGATTAAAAATTGGCAGTGAGAAATTAGAGGATTTTGTTTTAGTATCTGAACTTCGATTGTAATTGCTGAATTTGTCAGAATTTATCCATTTTGAATTGAATAACATAATCTTGATGAAAACTCTTTGGTTTTTCATGTGGAACTATGTGTAAAATCTTAAGATGCTGTAAACAATTATCATGCAGAAGGAAAAAAGTATTCTATCTTTGACAGCTGCCACTACATCCTAGAGTGTGCCTTCTTCGAGATAATTAGTAATTTGTACTTATATAATTGTTTCACATTCTATGTTAATTTAATATTCGAACATTACCATACTTTATAATTGTAGCTTGCTCATACGTATGTATTTGATCTTTTAACACATGCAGCTGAGAAGACATTGGTCTGAAGAACTTCATATACCTGGTGTGCCTCTGGACAAGGTGCCAGATTTAAAATGCTGTCTTCTGTACCAACAATTTCAGGTTATAAATTGTTGCCTTTCCAGAAAAAAACGACGTGATCTAGCCATAGAGTCACTAGAATCAATTATAAAGGATGCTGGTTTACAAACTGAAGAATCAACAATTTTGAAAGGCCAAGTTGTTTCAAGCCATATCTTTTGTGCTAGAATAAGCAGTGGAGAGCTTGTTCTGAGATTGGGAGCTAATTGTTCAGCTGGTAATTTGACCATGTTAGAAACTGGGGAGCCCATATACACTCCAGTTACCCAGGTTTGGCTAGCAAGTAGTTCAGATGATAACCATGTCTTGGAACCTAGCCCAGTTGTTCATATCAAGGTGCTTCTGCTTATGTAGGAAGGACCATTGCTTACTGAAGATCTCATCAAAGAAACAGAAGAATTTGTGCTACGAACAGGCAGGTTAGTTTGTTGAGTTTATAACATCTTATTGGACAAATTATATCTTAATTGCCAGTCTTTGTACAATTTGTGACAGTTCCTTCTATTTGCACCTTTTTATTATGAATCTGAAACCCTTCTTACGTTAAGGTTTTTATACATTTCTTGAGTGAGAAGACTCAAATAATCCCGATAAATGAAATGGTTCAAAGGTCTATATGCTTTAAATATGTGCCATTACATTCTTGTTTGATCAGGTGCGGAAAATGTCTAGTACTCAAGTCTTATGGTTGACTATCTATCTGATAAGTTGATGATATAGAAGATAGTAATTGAGGTTAATGAATTGCAATATTTTTTGTGATTAGTGTTGGTGCTGGATGTTCTCAACTCCTGTCAGACATGCAGGCGTTCAAGGTATATTTCTTACAAAAAGAAAATCTGCCTTGTTTACTTACAAAATGTATGTACTAACAATACATGCATTAGGCTGCAAATCCTGGTTGTATCTTGGAAGATTTTGTAAGATGGCACTCCCCTCCAGACTGGACAGAAAATGACTCTAATGATGTGGCTAAAGAGTCTACCAGTGGATTTGATTCATCTTATTCAAAAGGGCAATTAAGTAGTCGAATGCAAAAAGAAGGTTATTCTCATTCTTTTGTCCCATAAGTTGCTGATTCCTTGACTCTTTCTGAACATCAAGGTTAACAAGTTAAAAATTTGAATGGTGCTGGATGCTTTTGTCCTTTATTTGGATATCACCTAGAAATACATCTGCTACTGTGTAATCCATTGTACTTCAATTTGATCTATATAGGTATAGTTTGTCTAAAGTGCAAATATTGCTTTGTGAACTTTTACATGTTGATGGTAGGTAACTTGTGGCGTGAACTCTGGGAAACATCTAAGCCAGTGCCAGCTGTTAAACAGGCTCCACTGTTCGATGAGGATTTGGCAGTGTATGTTGAAATGGCAAATGTTCCATCTTGTTTAGATTCTAATTTGTTACTAAAGTTACAAAAGCTTGGTGTGTCAAATCTGCAGGGAAGGTATACTGAACGACTTGGAGGATATCTCACCTTCTGAGCTTTTTGAACAACTGTTTATTGCTTTGGTAAGATGGTTATTCAAAACCAGAAGTTATTGTCATACACAGGCCTATGCCAGAGTAAATGGGCCATAACTTATTAAATCCCTGCCATCCATGTTGTCTTATTACTTTGCCACAGAAAATCCGTCATTGTTCAGTTTAACAACAAATATTTTATATTTTGCAGCTAGACATTCATATTAATCACGTCAGCTCCTTTTTTATCAATTTCCCTTTGGTGTCATTTAAGACTTGTCCCTTTCTTGTTTTTCTCATCTCTTCCTGGTCTCTTATATTTATTGACTCCTGGATTTGATGCATACAAGCAAGAAAGCCTATACCGTTCTCCCAAGTAGATTAGGAAATGCTTAAAATCAGAAATGAGCAATTCCACTTCTGTTACTTGTTTTTCCAGTGTCAGTTGAGGCTTCTTATTCTAATGTTTGCATTTTCGGATAAAGTCAATCATGAACCTTCTGTCTTCTTTTCTTTTAATGATGCGAGATCTTCTAAACATTTCAGCTTGGTTTGGGATTTGTAATGGCTGAGACAAAACTCTCCAATAACACTGATTTGTCAAAGCTTTTTCAAGAGTGCAAAGACTACATTATCATCACTTGTCAAGGAAGCAGTTGGGGGGAGAAATTGGATGATCTATGCCAGGTAACGTTTAGCAATATATTCAATATCAAAATTTTATGCGACTGAGAAAAATGTTGTTTCTTTTGAATCTAACAAGTAGCTCAAGCTTTAATCTTTAATATAGGTTTACGAAACGGTCGAGGCCATGGTACTCAATCCGGAGGAAGCCATGAAGACAGTGAAGCAGACAGAAGAAATTACCAGTAATGGAGCTGAAATGAAACGTAGGTTCATGCGTCTGGGCGTATACTTTGGAAACAAGGATAAAACCCAGAAGAAAATATCACAAAAAGAAAATAATTCAGAGGAGAGCCAACCTCGGCAAGCATTTGCCAATTTCTTCGACAGTAAGTCATCTATATTAAGAAAGAAGCCTCCTAAGCCCGATGGAGTATCCCCACAGTGGCAGGAGACTTCCCCAGATGAGAGCGAATGGACAGTTGTGTAGCTATACTGTTCTGGTGCCTTTATATTCCTTCCAATCGTCCTGTTTTGGGCTTATAAAATGCAGCCTTGCGTTAAGTGTATATTATTTTGAATACCTCTTTTTTTTTTCTGATGCAGAGAAAAGAAACAAGCAAATGAAATAGTTTCTTTCTGGTCCATTTCTCTTATTTCTTTGGGCACTAATGCTATTGCATAGCATTTCAAACAAATATGTCACTTGAAGACATCATTATTACATTCAGGACTTGCATGTTCCAGCATAAACTACCAACAACGCCCAAAATAGCAGACTAGACGTTTCATAGTGTCCTGTCCTGGCACTGCTGATTCCATCTGCTCTCACTCCTGTTCATCGTCGGAGGAACTGGCGTCATCCACCGCGGTGTCTTCGTCCATCGTATAATCTTTGGAGATGAAACTTGGTACAAGAAAATTGGCAATCCCATATACGAACAGGAGTAAACCTCTGCCCATCACAAGAAAGACATTGGATTAATAACAACAAATATGAGCAAGTATATAGATTTTCGCTATTTACAGCATAAGCTAAGTAACTACCCGGTTTTAAACAAGACCGTTAGGTCACCGGCTTTATCTGGAGAAGTTGCTGAAAGTATGAAGTAACGGGCGATGCTAGCCCTTGTCGTCATTGACAATCTTGGGCGACACTGGAGAACCCTCCTTGTGGTGGGTTCTTGGGTAGAACTTACTAGGAACAAGCTTGCGTTAGTTGGATAGTTAGGTTTGGTCCGCCTTTGCAAGGTAATGATTGGAGACTGAAACTGGAGCTGGAGGGACTTCATGTGCATTCCTTGGAGAGTGAAACCGTTGAACTGTGGATAACGTCGCAAGATATTAGCTATTCCTTTCCTCGGCTTCCCATAATGATCCAAGTAACTTGTGGACCCAAAAACTATTATATTGGGCCGGGTTAAGCTTTTGACTCGGCTGTAAAGTACTTAACGTCTACTCTTTTTCAATCACACCTTAATTATCTGTTTCAAGTATAATCCGCGATCCATTTTTCATTTTCTTTATATCCGTGCTCGATCCTAAATAATTCTTTCAAACGATTGGCACATATGAATGTTCCACTTTGATGGAGATCATAAGGTCAACGTGAATGGAACTGGTCTGGTGGTTGTGGGAGATGTGTGGACAATTTTGAGTTTTATTAAGTGAATTGAGTACTAGGTGTTTGTTATGGGTTATGAGCTAGGAATTTGGTTTTGATAAATGAAACAGGTTTGTAGAAATTTTTGTGAACTACAAATTCGCCTCAAGGTGGTAAATGGTTGAAAAGTTATGGAAAGTTTTATGGGAACATGTCTGAGCGATAGAATGAAGATGGTCGAGAAAAATTGACATTTTTGGTCAGGTTGAAATTCAAACTAGGTAAAATAGTTAACAGGTGAATTGTAGGTCTAGGTGTGCAGATCAAACTTGTTTTTGAAAGTTTTTTGGTTTGGAGAACATGTGAAAAGATAAACGGGATTTCGTGATTGGAATTTGGACTGGACAATATAATGAGAATGGTTGAGAAAATGGGTGTTTTTTATCAACATGGGATTCAAATTGGGTAAAATTGTTAGCTGGAGATTTGAAATTCAGGATGTGAAGAACAAACTTGGTTTTGGAAGTTTTTCAATTTGATGAACAGATGAAACAATAAACTGGAAATCGTGACTGTAACTCGGATAAAATTTGGAAATCGCATAACACAAGAACAAATTGAATGTTTTTGGAAAACAAACAAACCCAATGATTATTTTCGGAAAACAATCAATCAAACCCTACAAAACTTGATCTGCCAAATGAAAGAAAATCTCACGAAAAAATTCATTCATTTTTTTGGTCCTTTTCTAAATGGAAACAAACTAGCTTAAATAAGGAAAATGCTGAGAATGAGGATAGTCACATGTTAATTTCTCTTATTCCTTATAACAATTGAGTTTAACACACTAACTAATAGCTAATTAAGTCTTTGAAACCACATAATTAAAGTCACAAAATTATAATTAAAATGACAATAGTAAAATAGGAATATAGCAAAGTAAATAGGTGAAAATAAGCAGTAAAGTTTGCAAAACCGGACCAAAATCAGTAAACCAAAGATAAAATCAGATCACTTTGGCCGGCCTTCTCATCCTTCTTGGGCAGCATTTTGGGCTTGTAATTCTTCATCAAAGTGCTCCATAAGAATCCAAGCCTTATAGTCACTAAATGGCTTTCTTCTTCAATTGCTTGATCAACAGTAGCTTCTTTTTCTTCACCAAGGCCCATAGCTTCAATGTCTTGGATGGATAGCTTGGATGGTCCTCCATCATCCTCTCCCTCTTGAGAACATGCCTCACTTGTTGGACTTGGACTTGTCATGGTGCCTTCCACATAAAACTTCAAATCACTAACATTGAAAGAATTGGACATGTTGTAGTGACTAGGCAGTTCTATTTTGTAGGAATTTGTTGATCTTCTTCAACACTTTGAATGGATCATCTGCCTTATCACTAAGCTTAGACTTCCTAGCCTTGGAAAACCGTTCTTTCCTCAACTAAACCCATACCAGATCTCCTTCCTTGAACTCCATGGGCTTCTTCTTCTTGGCTTGTCTTTTGTAAGCTTCATTATTCTTCCTTATGTTCTCCTTAACCTACTTATGCATGTTGACAATTTCCTGGGCCCTTTTCTTAGCTTGTAGACTTTTGAAAGACCCATATTACACAAATGGTGTTGGGTTCTGATTCTGAAACCCAACTCTTTAGAATACCAAAAAGATTTGGAAAAAATCAGAACGTCATCAAAATAGACTTCATCAAATTTGTGAAGGAAAGGTTTAAGTACCTCATTCATCAACCTCATAAAAGTTGTTGTTGAATTTGAAAGTCCCATTGACATGACTAACCACTCATACACTTCCTCTCTTGTTTTGAAAGCTTTTTTCCACTTATCTCCTTCTCTCATTCGAATTTGATGAAATCCATTGGCAAGATCAAGTCTAGTAAAGATGGTTGCTCCATGAAGATAATCAAGCATGTCATCAAGTCTAGGAATTGGATGCCTATACTTGATTGTAATTTTATTCAATGCTCTTGCATTAATCACCATTCTCCACTTCCCATTTTTCTTTGGAACCACAAAAGCAGGCACATCCCATGGACTAGTTGATGGCTGAATGAAATTCCTCTCCTACAGCTTATCTACAATCTTTTGCGACTCCTCTCCTTCTTTAGGACTCATCCTATAGGACTATTTGTGTGGAATAATAACACCTGGTACAAAGTTGATTTCATGTTCATGCTTCTCATAGGAGGTAGCCCCTTTGAAAGTTCTTTTGAAAAAACTCTAGGAAAATTTTCAATCAAACTTTACACCACATCAGGAATCATTGGCTTCGACTTCACATCATCTTCAACATCTAAAGGCACAAATGATGGCAATTCATCCATAATAAACTTCTTTTCTTCTATGCTCATTAAGGAAACTTCATGATTTGCCCTTCCTTTTACCTCCGGTTTCATTGTTGTAAGTAGAAATTTTATGCCCTCATACTTTAAGGAACATGTATTGGCTCTTCCTTGATGGCTAATATCCCTTTCATACAACCATGGTCTTCCCAATAGCAAATTAAAAGCTAATATTGGAATAACATGACACCACACTTCATCTTCATACTTTCCAATAGCAAAAGGCACAAGACATCTTTTTGAAACTTTGATCTCATGCTTCTTGCCAAGCCAAGTGAGCTTGTAAGGGCTTGAAATGGGCTCGGTTTTCAAGCTGAGCTTGTCCACCATTGTAGTTGAATCCACATTCTCACAAGCACTACTATTAATCACAACATTGTACTTCTTTCCCGATGTAACACATTTTGTATGGAAAAGAGATTCTCTTCCAATTTTCACCTCCATTTTCATTGTTAAGAAGTCTAAGCAAGACTAACATTTCAACATCTACTTCTTCTCTACTAGCAACAATTGTTTCATCACTTCTATGTTCATCTGCATTCACTTCATCACTAAACTGGACAAATTCTTCAAGTTCATAGTCAGTTTCCTCCATTTCTTTTAAAGTCATAACTTTCCTATTTGGACACTTCGATTGAAAATGTCCATATCCTTGACATTTAAAACATCTAAGCTTGGTTTTAGGACTTTGTGAATTGCTGGGCATGTATGGAACTTTTGGAGTGTAAGGTGAATGTGAATTACTTTTCTTTGGTGGTGGAATTGGTGTTCTTTGTGGTGAGTTTTGAGGTGGTTGAAATTTCAGCTTAAAGTTGGATTGAAAAGGCTGGCTTTTTTGCTGAAAGTTGGGCTAGGTTTGGCTAATGGTTTCTTGGCTTTTTGGTGTTTAAGGCTGGTCTCACATCTAAGAGAAAGCTTCTTCAATTTAGCAAAAGTGTCAAAAGGATAAAGATTTACCATATCTTGCAAATCGATGTCAAGACCTTTAATAAACCTTGGGATGATCACTTCTTCAGTTTCCTCCAAGCCACACTTTAAATATACTTCTCAAATTTTATATTGTACTCCTCTACTAACCTGCCCTCTTGAGTCAAACCAAACATTTTTCTAACATTTTCTGCCTATATTACAAAGGCAAAAAAGTTTCTTCTAATTCAATCTTCATTAGGTTCCAATTATCAATTTGAGGCTTCCTTTCTCTAACCCTCATATTATGCAAATTATCCCATCTTAGGGCAGCATACCCTTTAAACTTCATAGCCACAATCTTCACTTTCTTATCCTCAACTACATCTTTCAAATCAAAAATTCGTTCAACTATATACAACCACTCTTGAAAAACATCAGCATCTTTTCCCAACAAATTCAGGCACATCAACCTTAAAATTAAACATATCATCTCTATCATTTTGAGGTTGACCAACATTTTTAACATCAATCATATGACCTATATGATGAGGACCTCTCCCTCTCCCTCTTGTACCAGCTCCTCCTAATCGCAAAACATCATTACTAGAAGAATTAAATTGCGTTACCTCATCATTGAATTCATCGTCCATGGACTGGTTGGTTTGGGAATTATTTCCAGGGGCTTTATAGGTGCCCATAGCAGCAAAAACAATGTCTCTAGCCTTCATAGCCTCAAACTCTAGGCCTGTAGCTTCAAAATTCTCCATTTGAAGATTCATTTGATCAATTTTTGCAAACTGTGTCTCCAAATCGTTTTGCGTAGGTCCTGACATGGCTGGGTGTCGAAAAACCTGGCTCTCATACCAAAATGATGGAGATCTTAAGCTAATCGTGAATGGAACTGGTCTGGTGGTCGTGTGAGATGTGTGGACAATTTTGAGTTTTATCGGGTGAATTGAATACTAGGTGATTTAAAAGACGTTTTCTGGGTTATGGGCTGGGAATTTGGTTTTAATGAATGAAATAGGTTTGTATAACTTTTTGTGAACTACAAATTCATCTCAAGGTTTGGCTCAATCAAGTGAATGGTTGAAAAGTTATGGAAAGTTTTCTGAAAACATGTCTGACTGGGGCGACATAATGAAGATGGTTGAGAAAAATTGGAGTTTTTGGTCAAGCTGGAATTCGAACTAAGTAAAATGGTTAACAGGTAAATTGTAGGTCTGGATGTGTAGAACAAACTTGTTTTTGAAAGTTTTTCGATTTGGAGAACATGTGAAAAGATAAATAGGATTTTGTGACTGGAATTTGGATTGGACGATATAATGAGAATGGTTAAGAAAATGAGTGTTTTTGATCAGTATAGGATTCGAACTGGGTAAAATCGTTAAGATGGAGATTACAATTTAGGATGTGAAGAACAAACTTGGTTTTGGAAGTTTTTCAATCTGATGAACAGATGAAACAATAAATTGAAAATCGTGACTGTAACTTGGATAGAATTTGGAAACCGCATAACACAAGAATAAATTGAATGTTTTTGGCAAACAAACAAACCCAATGATTATTTTCAGAAAAAAATCAATCAAACTCTACATAACTTGATCTGCCAAATGAGAGAAAATCTCACGAAAAAATTCATTCATTTTTCTGGTCCTCTTCCAAATGGAAACAAACTAGCTTAAAAAAATGATGAGAATGAGGATATTTACATTTTGACTTCTCTTATTCCTTATAACAGCCAAATTTAATACACTAAATAACAACTAATTAAGTCTTTGAAACCACATAATTAAAGTCACAAACTCAGAACTAAAATGACAATAGTAAAATAGGAAAATAACAAAGTAAATAGGTGAAAATAAGTAGTAAAGTTTGCAAAACCAGACCAAATTCAGTAAATTTAAACCAAATTAGTAATTCCTGACCAAAGATAAGATGAGATCAATTTGGCCGGCCTTCTCATCCTTCTTAGGCAGCATTTTGGGCTTCTAATTCTGTATCAATGTGCTCCACACGAATCCAAACCTTATAGTCACCGAATGGCTTCAATAAGACCTGAAATGTAAGAAAACAATTCAACCCAATTTCTTCTTCAATTGCTTGATCAACAGTAGCTTACCTAGGCCATAGCTTCAATGTCTTAGATGGATAACTTGGATGGTCCACTTAGAAAAAGTTCACAAAATTCGGTGACAGAATCCAACTTCCTTTTCAAGCCCTCACAATATAAAAACTCCTCAGTTACTCTTTGTACCTTAGCTAATTATATAAAATTTGATCCATTTTCTCATAAGCATAGATATACTTGTCATTAATAACGTGGCAAGTGGACTCTAGAGATTATTTTAAAGTAGTTAGGAGTACATACTGGCGTGACGCCATGTCAAAGAAGATTTAGTCTTAGAAGCCGATAAGACTTGGACGGTGGAGAATCTTCTACCTGGAAAGAGACATATTGATTGCAAATGAGTTTACGAAGTGAAATACAATTCGAATGGAATAGTGGGACGTTATAAGATTAGATTTGTGACGAAGGAATTCACTTTGATTGAAAACTTAAATTTCTATAAGACCATGCCAGTTGTAGAACTCATATCCGAATTTTCTTGGCAACAACTGTCTCAAAAGGATGAAAGCTACACCATATGGAAGGACGTGAACAGTGTCTTTTAGCACTGTGATTAATTTGTAGGAAGAGATTTACATAAGTTTGCCTACGAGTTTGTTGACAGATAGAGGCAACAAAGTTCATCGACTTACAAAGTGAAACCTTTAGGTATTATGAAATTGGTTCTTCAAGTTAACAACCTTAAAAAAATATGAATTTGTTCAGCTATTCACATATCGCAAAGGCAAAGTCTCCGGATTCCTTCTTGAGTGCACTGAAGTATACTATAATTAACGAGAATTTATCATTTTCGGTTGAATGAGGAATCTGGATAAGCGTGGCATATGACGATACTTTGGAAGTGAAAATGATTGTAGGTTCAAAAGCTGTCAGCGTAGGTCGATCGGTGGTTGCAGCTGGTTTGTGACTGTAAGTTGTGACAGCAGGTATGTAGAAATTAACAATCAATAAGCAGCCCATTTGTGGTAACTTTTCTTTACAGTTTTGAATAATGATCATCAGACATCAGCCCCAGTCCCCACCACCATTGGAAGTGTAACGTTTTTAACTGACTACGTATTTAATGTCACTATTCCTCCGTTAGCAAAGAATGTATAGCATTTACACTTATCATAAATTAGACTATATTTATAATATCTTATAATTATCATGTTAACTATACTCATCATCATAGATATGATATCTTTTTATTTTATTTGCATTACATGTATTTATATTATTTCTCGTATTTATCCTTTGTTCAAAAGCTATATATAAATGATTTTCATATTCTTCATAAAGTCATTTATCTTGGTTGAATTATATATATTACTTACTATCAAAATCAAATGTGGAAAATTTCCAAAACCGCACTAATCTACACCAAGCTTAATCTTATTTTTTGCCAAAATATTGAAAAATTTTGATTGATGCACTTGTCAACCACGTACAGATTTTCTCTCTTTTCTATCTACATTGCATAATCTCCAATTCTATTTTCTAAGAGTTCTTGGTTAATCTCTATTTGTTTATGTGTGTGTATATACATATATATAATTAAGTTGCTTAACTAGAAGTGATAATTTCAAAAGACAAGAGTATCTTTCAACTATTAAGGGATGGAATGCTTCAAATGAAGACGGTGGTTTGACTCACGTAAAATGGCTTTCGGTTGCATACTTTCAACCAACCTATTAATGAGAATATTAGAAGTGGTTGAGATAGAAAGAACATAAACTCAAATTGTCCATTTGAGGGACATATCATGTAAGTACTTTATTCCTCATATGTAGAAGCATAAAGTTGACCCATTTACACATAAAAAAGAAAGCGATTGCCCCTTCCCCTATTTAATGTGTAATGGTTACGGAATCGAGTCACGAGTAGTATATTGCTTTACATGATTACATCCCAGCTTTTACGTGAACCACATTAACATTTTTCCTTGGTAGCTCCAGGTTCTCCTTCTGCCTAAGGCATAAATTCTTGTTGATAGAATTCCATTATTACATTTGACATCAACTCTGCAATTATTATGCAGATATTATTCATATGCAATAACTAGCTATTGAAAAGTACCTTCAAAAAAAAAAATTAGCCTGCACAAGAACTTTATTATCATCAATTTACATGCAGCTTCTTATTCATTTTTTCTTATATATAGATTTTTCCAGTTCACATTCATTTTGGTATTGCAATTTTTGAGTACTACGTTTAGCCAAGTCTTTGTGAAACTAATTGTCAGGAATCCCACATCGGACAACTATAAGGACATTCAAGAATTTATAATAGTATGCAAATCTCTCCCTCTTAAGCTAGCTTTTGGGGTGAGTTAGGCCTTTCTAACATGGTATCAGAGCCAGCTTGTCTTGATAGTTTGGGGCGGTGCCTGGTTCTGTCCCTTTTCCCAATATATCCATCAGATGTCCAGTCCTGCTCTGGACTAAAGGAGGTGTGTCAGGAATCTTACATCGGACAACTATAAGGGCATTCAAGAATTTATAATAGTATGTAAACATTTCCCTCTTAAGTTAACTTTTGGGGGTGAGTTAGACCTTTCTAACACTAATCTGTAATGTGATAGCACTTAGTAATTATGTTCGGGGATGAATGTATATAGCAATTGTTATGTATTTGTGAATAGCATGTCATCCATGAAGCAAAAGGAAATAAATATAGTATCATTTTATACAACAAACAGCTGCAATTGCAAAAAGAAAAATACAAATTCAATACCATAACAGGTCCTAGCATTTCTTTCGAGACTAAAAAGCTGTGCAATTAAGGAGCTACGGTTGCTATAAAATGGGCAATTTGATTAATCAGAAAGGGGTGCCAACTTTGTCAGATTGCTTTCAATTTATTATCCCGTTATACCTAAACCTATATCTACATATATATCATGTAGACATTTGAAGACAAATATGATCGTGTGAATAAGGAAAACTTACTTCCAACCTTTCAATACTTACATTTCTTTGTATTTAAACGTGCGAAGAATTTATTGCTTGGTCTCTCGTTTCATAAACCTTTCATTCCGATCCAAAGCATACCAAACTCTTTATTCACTAATTAATTATGTAGTTTCCACAGCATCGCGTACATGTGTTTCAAAGTTTAACCTTGTTTGTTGTTTGCACAAGTTTTTGATGTCTAGATGCAAGGTTTCAGTTTCTATTAATTATGCTTAATTGAGTAACTGAAGTTTGAACCTCTTTATTGCTTGATCAATTTTCCCTAGAGGTTCCAATTTGGGATATGCAAGTGCATATAATTATGATTTAGCCATCGAGGTCCGTTGTATAGCTAGTCTTAATAACATACGTGATGTCAATAGTACTAGCAATAATAGAAAATTTATGATGTCATTATAAATAATTCATAGTACAGGAATTAGCATAACTTTTGCAATTAGTAACCAATAACATTAAGATTCTCATCTTTGAACTTATGATTTGAGACTTTGTACAGTTCACTCAAACGCCTATAATTGATATAGTACAAACAAAGATTGGTGATGAAGTCAACTAATATACACAAATCAAGTGGTTGCTAGTTATGACTTAATAAATTAAAGTTAGTGGTACATGCATGAATATTGTATGCTGCCAAATCTGCAAAGCAAGTTGCCCCAAATTAAATTACATTGACCAATTCGTCATCTTAATTTTCTGTATGGAAAAGTACTTTTCATGATACATATATACCCTAGTCTCTACCAAACTGTTTAATCATTAAGACACGATCAATTATAATATGTTTCCTAAATTAGTAAGTACAGTATCCAAACTAATGGTACCATAAGGTTCTATTAACTTGAATCAAGCTGATCTAGAACTTTATCCGATTCTAGCTAACTGGTTTTTTTAACACTCTAACTTTTTTTTCGGTGGTCTATGAGCACCAAGTCCATAATTACCCACTTGCTATTTAAGATTGCCTTCACTTCATTATTTTGCCGATCGAGCTACATGAATGCATTGAAGCTGATAATTAAACTTAAGGGGACGGTTGATTTGTACGGGAGAATCACTACAAGAAATTTCATAATTTGCGACCGAATAATACCGACGGTATTGAGAACCGTTGGAAATACCGACCGAAAAAGTCGTTCGGTCGGAGACGTTGGCTGACAGTTCAAAATTAGCGACCGACCAACATTCGGTCGTAGAAATTAAGTAAGGGTTATTCACCGACCGAAACTTCGGTCGGTAATGGGGTCGGTAAAAACGTCGGTCACTTAAAACCGACCCCTCTCTTTTTTTCCTCTCCCCCGCGCAAACTTCCTCCTTCCTCCTTTCGCCGCACCTGCCTCCGTCTCCCTTGGTTTCTCCGGCGACTGCTTGTCTTCTTCTCCGGCGACTTGCGTGGCGTTCTTCTTCTCCCATCCGCACGTGCTCCTCTCCCTTCCGCAGCTGGTTCTTCTCCGGTGACAAATCTGCCACTTCGTTCTCCGACACCGCCTGTGGCCGCCGACTGGACTGACACCTCCCCTCGCCGGCGTTGTGGTTCTGGACGAAGGTAAGCTATTCTCCTCCCTCCCCGACGGTTTACCAATGGGTATAGTTTTTTAAATTTAAATTTAATGTTTTAATTTTTTTGTTCTGATATTTAAATCTATATTCGTGTAAATGTTGAAATTTAATTTAAATGCAAGTGAATTATTAACTATAATTATATATGGCTTAAATCTATATCTATGGAGAATGGTGTTCTTACCGTCACTGTTCCTAAGGAGGGAGTGAAGAAACCTGAAGTCAAATCCATTACGATCTCTGGTTAAAGCTGCTTGCTGTTGTTGATGCAAAGAGTTGTGAAATTCGGTTTCTTTTTGTGTCTATGTAATGCTTTATAATTATTAGCAAACAACCCGTAATATGTAATGTTTTCACAGAATGATAATAAAGAGGGTTAGGTCGTGCGTTCGACCTCAAGATTTAAAATTTGGGGTCAAAATTTTATGATTTGTAAAGGTGTTATGACCTTTAAGAATGTAAGTATTTAAAATTTGGGTTCAGAATTTTGCAATTTGGTAAGAGATTTATAAAACTTTCCTTTCAATAAGAAACTTACTTGATTCAAACAGGGATTAATCTAAGTATAGATAGCTTAAAGATATTTTTTTATAATTAGAACCTTTATCTCGTGGATAATCAAAAAAATATTATATGAACTGGATATTTAAAATATGAACATTTCCCTCCATTTTGAAATCTTTGCTTTTTATTGGCTCTTCTTTTTTGATTCTATCATCTTCTTCATCCTGACCTTTGCTTTCAATGCTGAACTTGTCCAACCGAAGTGAATTATTACAGTTATGGTATGAACACCATAACTGTAAATTTATGAAAGAATTTGGTATTATTATCATCATCTATAAGCCAATTCACCTTTTCTTTCACCTTAAGAAGAGAAATATGGAAGTGTAGTGCTTGATTATGGTCATTGAGGGCTTTAGTTTCTAAAGCCCTCAAGTTCTAATTGGAGGGATCTCTATAGCTATCATCCTAAGCTTTTCTTAAGAGTTTCCTTAGCTACCTTAAGATTAGTTTTTGATCAAACTCTTCTGTGAAGGGTTTTAATTCCTTCTTTGATGGTTTAAGCTTCCTCGTTAACTGATATGCTTTGCATCTAGACACTACCTACTATATAATTACCCTGACCACTTCTTCAAATCCTTAAACCTGAGATAGGAAGTTGTGAAATCTGAAGGGTGTCTTGTGATAGAAAAGGAATTAAGGTTTAGTATCTTAATCATAAAATGGTCAAAACTAAAGGAAGGAATAAAGTTAGCAAAACAACCATTGAATTGTTTCAACTATCCATTGTTAACTATGGCTCAATTAGGCTTTTTGCTAATAAACTAGTCTCTTTGGTATCTATTGCTCTAAGTAAAGAATTTCCCTATTGTTTAGATCTACTACACCTTTGTTATATTTTTATAATTGATTTTTGCACCTTTGATTTTATTCATGTATAATTTACAGTTCATCTCTCCTAGAATTATCCATGAACTCTAAATATTGCCATAAATTTTTGTGAGCTGATCTTATAATTTTAACCCCTAAAAGGATATGTTAACAAAATAAATAATGGAAATGTTAAAAGGATGATATAACCATCTAAATATCCTATAAAATGAATCATCTGGTCTATAAAATATATATTATAAATTTGAAATAGAAAGGCATTAAATATAACATTTTCCTACCATTAAAATAATATGAGTGGTTTGAAATAAAAAGATTAATGAGTACTTAAAAACCTCAAACTTTCCTTCATCTTATGAAACTTATTTCTTTCAAAAGTTTTAGAAGTATAAACTTCTTTTCTAATATTAAATCTTTCACAAATTTTAAGAGGATTACTTAGTCCTGCTACATTCTAAGCTAAGAAGGACATTTAATGTAGAATTTGGAAGCCCCCAAACTTAGCTTTCCAAGCTTTTCTACTGGATCTTCTTTTTAAAAAAGGAGGCAGCTACCATTAGGAACTCATTCTTTAAGTATTCTCTTACCTATTCACCTTTTAGGTTAATGTTGGTGATCAATTCATTCTTCTTCTTCTTAGGTACTTTATTTTTCTCCATGTAGATATGATTTGCTTTTCTTAAAGATGGAGCTAATAACATAGCATTTGGTGTTGCAGTCCTTTTCTCTAAGTTAATGATTGGGGTTTTATGAATAAACAATTCCGCTTCTACCATTAAGGTATTGGCAGGATTGGTTTAAGTATGATCAGGACTTCCTATTCTGCAAGAGACTAGTTATCCTCCTAGATTCCTATAAGCTCTTGGTAAAGGCTAATAACAAAGGATCTTTTTACAGGCTTCCAAATTTTATTTGGTTGGAAGCTTTCTAGGTGTAGGTCAAGAGAAGTTTAGATTTGGTTAATTCACTTACTTTATCCAACTTTATAATTAATAAAGCTTCTGGCAATTCATCACTTTTTTTCATTTTACTACAAATCCTAACATAGTTTATTATTTCAAATTTAGTTATTTGGGAGTCCAAGAATAGAGGTCCAATGAACTGACAAGGTAACTGTTGAGCAACTTTTACAATTTATAAAACCCTCAATGTTTCGCAAGTACATGGGTCATAAGCATAATAGTTGAGGTATTGATCTCACCAGAAATTAGTAAACTAATTGAACCCTAACTTTGTATGCAGTTGTAAAAAAATGATTTAAATGAAAATAAAGATAAATAGAAAATTAAACAATCAAGTAGGGTTGAATGAAAATAAAATTCCAAAATTAAAAAAAGTAAATTAAAATGGAGCACAATCACTTAACAATTGAGATATCGCATCAAGACAAGATCAAAGAATTATAAGAAGGGGGATTTAACGTATCATCAAATGCTAACATGATTACTTTTAAGCTAATGCGGTATCGGTCCTAGACTTTCGAAGGGTGGATTACTCTTTCTTATGTTATAATTAATAAACCCTAAATTATAAACCCTAATAAAATTATGGAATTTGCAATCCCTCATTTAAAAAAAAATCTTACATATCCAATTAGATCTTAAGCCCTCTAATAGACTATCGAGTCCTCACACGAGATCTCTCTTTGTATAAATTACCGATTGGATTATTTGCATGATCTATTAGATTATTTAACTCTCATTACCCAATCTAATTATTTTTCTGTCGGTTCACTCTCTCTGTTTGTTACCGAAGCATGCAAATACAACAAATAATCACAATACCCAATGTTTTAACATCAAAAGAAATCACATTAACATTGATTCAAGAACAAATCCTTAA
>JAOTAW010000005.1:19612186-19623966 GCA_025629945.1 Erythroxylum savannarum | reverse complement strand
GAGACATTAATATGTACTACCATGAGAAGTTGCATTCTTTGACAAACCTAATTCTCTTGTGTATGTTCTCTCAACTCCTGTACAGAAGATTTTGTTCCCTTCAGCAATGCTATTTTCTTCTCCTCTTTTTTACTAATTGTAAAATTCACTAGATTGGGAAGAGGCAAGAATGGAGATGTTTTGTAACAGTTTGTGTTGAAAAAATAGGCTGCCTTTGAGGTAGACACTTTTTATATTAATGTTTTACTCATTAGATGTCATGTACTCTTATTAAAAAATATGTTAGGAATCAATTTTCCTAGATTCGTAGTGTAATCGATTTACTCCCTTAAAAACAAGGAAAAAATAGGCTGCTCTGTAAGTTTTATTCTCATTATTAAGATATGATCTATTTAAAAAATTTAATGCCCTACTAACTATATTATATTGTCCATCTACCTAACTCGTTGTCTTCGTCATGACCTTCATGCTCTTGTAAATGTCTCGTGATAAAAATCACGATAAGCCATTCCAGTTAGACTGTTTGTAAATTCTGACCTTAACAAGAATCAGTTGTGAAGAAGAAGAAAATCAAAATCTTCTGTACAAAAGCAAAATCTTCTGTCTGTACAGAGGGAAAAAAAAAACTTCTTGACAGTAACAGAGGTAAGAAAATCTTCCTTACAATAACAAAGATCGAAGAAGAACATGCCGGAGGGACCAAAATTTCTGTACGAATGAACAGATGGCAAAATCTTTCCAAATCTTTTGTACATAAACAAAAATCAATTGAACAGATGGCAAAATCTTCCAAAATTTTTTGTACATGAATAAGAATCAGTTGAACACAGACAGCAAAAGATCCTTCATTCAACCAAATTTTGCCGTAGTCTTGAAAAATTTTAACTTATAAATATTTGCCACATTATAATACGAGTTTGTCAAAGGATCCTAAATAAGTATATTATTAATAATTGTAAGATTAAAGGTGAGTTAGTTTTACTACAGCTTAAAATTTTGTATACTTTATTATTACTTTATGTCTATTATTGCCAAATCATTCAAATTTTGAGATAGAAATGTTGGAAGATGGGATACGAAAATGCTAAAAGATGACATTAAGGATGAAGACATATGGAATGTTTTTTTTCTCTTGACATTACAGAAATGAATTGTATTATGTAGAATAAAATAAACATGAACATCGTTATTTCGTCATGAAGTTTGGCTGTCCAATTCATAGATCATTTTCCAACTAGAGCAAAGGTTAGTATGTGGATTGTGGGTGGACGATGACACAATTATCCAAGGGAATTAAGCCAATTGGTTCCTAATTATACTCTTAATAATGAGTGGGATGATTGTTATATTTGGAACAATCAACAAAGGGATTTTCTCAAAGAAAGCTTACAGGGAATGGCTTAGACCAAGAGGCTCGATCATGGATTGGCCCGAAATCATTAGGGATAGAAGTCTCTCATCAAAAATTTCATTCCTTATGTGGCTGGAAGCTACAAACAAAATTAGCATGATGGATAGAATCCACTTCCCTCAAGAACTCATGTGGACTACGTAAATTAGGAGCTAAAAAATTATCACATTTATTCTTTCAATGCAACTACTCTAATGCCATTTAGAAGCAAGTTAAAGGACTTTTGAATTTGAGTTTAAATATAAAAAGCTACCCAAACATTATTCGATGGTTGAAAGAAAATTGCTACATGGTCTCTAGAGTGGATATGGTTGCCTATGTAATATCCCTTGGAATCTGCCTACAATTAATATGGAAAGAACAAAATGCTAAGATATATGAATGACAAGAGAGGCAACCACAAATTACACTGAAGTAGATCCTTGCTTAGATAAGAGAGCAATAATTCCTTTGTGCATAAGCATATGCTGCATGTTTGGAGAATTGAATAATTTCACAATCAATTCTAAAGCAGAGTAGTATATATCTAATGTGGCAATAGCAATTACTTCTAAGGTAGCAAATCTCAATTGAAAAAAAAAGCTATCTATTATAGAAATGTCACATTTAGAAGGCAGATAATGGGGTAGTGAATTACAGGTTATCTGGAGCATAAAGGGGAGCTATTCAACTCAAATCGAGATTGGTTAACTATATGATTCAAATTTAGTTTAGTTGTATTGCATGTGACCTTAGAATTATAAGATGAGTTATTAATCTTGACATTCTTATCCCAACCTAATTAGTGTCTTTGATAGTTTTCTCTTGTATCTCACAATCAATAGTTGAATAAACTATTTCTTTGATTCAGAGTTCGACTAGTTTTTATCATCCCCAAGTTCTTGATTTAAGCTCAATAGCTTAGTGTATTCTTGTTAGACAAACTTCCTACCTATGAATATCTAGATTTAAAGGAATAATTTGAGCGTTTCCAATGATAAGAGATTATTATTTCTATTTCTTCCAACTTTCTATCTTCATTAAGCTTCACTAGGTTTATTCTTAAACATATTCTTGCATAACTCTATCTCTTCAGTGCTACAATATGCTAATCTAGGCATATTAAGGTACCTAGTGAGTTTTCCACAATACAAACACAAATTTAAAGTGGATCAATGCTCGAAAAGATAAATTATAAAAGTTAGCTCATATTAGAATTCTTCTCATCATCTATTTCACCAACATCATTCCAAGTATCCCAATTGGTTCCAAAATAATGTCGTTTTAGTTTCACTTTTCAAAATATGGTTTTAATTTTGACTTTCTTTACAAAATGATGCCTTTTTTATTTAACTTCTCAAAGTGATAATATTTTCTGGCAGGGGAAGCAAAGAAAGGAGAGATAAGTATGATGGAGATGAGACCAGCCCGCCACGACCAAAAGGAGAAGCCTTTGGCGGTGAGAGTTGAGGAAAACGTAGCTTCTTAGGAGTTTACTTGATTGTGGCAATGTACCTGGAAAATAACTAAGGCAAAGAGGCTTGAAAAAGCTAGAAGGGGTTCAAGGACACCTTGTTCTATCAAATTTGACCAGATCTAATCTTATATTATAACTAGGCATTCATATTTCCTCACGATTCAAAGGCAATGAGTATATTAATAGAATAACAAATATTAATAAAATAACAAATTTACCTGGAAAAGTCCCTTGGGCAAGTCCAAGTGATGTTTTAACATCTACTACTGTTCTGTTTGTACATTTAATTATCTTTTTTTGCAAAAAGGTAGAAAACAACTAATACTGCAAGTATCAATGTTGTTAACTTTGCTTTGAACTTCAAAGTAAAAAGTAGCATATGAAAAGAAAGCAACAGAAAAAATATTCAATCAATTTATCGAAAGCATGCCTAAATTAACCATTTCAGGAAGTCATGAAACAGTACAAAACTTGTCAAATCTGCCAATTCAGTTGTTGCCCGAATAATTCAGACGGCCAGACATAAGAGTTTCGTGACTTCGACTAGATTCTCACTTCTATGCCTTCCTTCACCAAGTGCTCTTTAACAGATCGCAGAGGAACCTGCATACCATGAGATTGAGGAATTTCAAGATACGGGAAACAATGAAATGTCAATATATACGTGTCATAGTACATAAAGCTAGACTTCATTTTCCATGAATGCAATCATCAGAACTTTCATGCTAGTAACAAGGGTCCAGTACAGGTTTTCAAAGTGAACCAAATTTGTGGCTTATCAGGTGGCATATAGCCTACCACTTAAGAAAACTAAATGACAGGTTTTACATAACGCTAAAATCATAACAAATGTCAATACGACATAGTCATACCTCCTTTCTGTGGAAGATCCCAGCAGCGAGGGCGGCTGATGCATTTGTTTTTGTAAAAACTTCTGAAAAGTGTTCAACAGAGCCTGCACCACTGCTTGCAATCACCGGTATGCTAACAGCATCAGAAATCAACTTTATTAGATCTACATCAAATCCTTTACCCTGACCTGAAAAACCATAACAACGCCCGTGAAATATGCAAACACCTCCAGTTTCAGTAAAAGAAGATTAATTTATAGACATATCACAAAAAAATAGTGGTCCTGTAGTTCTATATTGAAGATATCATTAATCTAGTCCAAGCCTAAGAAAAATTCTATTCATCAATAGTGGCCAAGAAAAGGCCATCAATGCAAATAGGAACTGAGATATCACCAAAGATTTGTGGATCATCGTACAAGATGAGTATCTCAAAGCAAACATTAAACAATGGATAAGATGTTAGGATTGTCTGTTACAGATGCTGAAATCATCCACGCTAACCATTTTTGTAAAATAAATGTTTCACACTTCTGTTTCTTAAAAACTTCAAATCAATGAACAGTGATAAACACAGTAACTTACTACAGGAGAGAAATAATCCTTACCATCGCAATCAATGCAGTTCAGCAGTATTTCTCCAGCTCCAAGCTCTTCAACTGCTTTTGCGAGTTCATAAGCTCCAATTGGCCTACCTTCTCTCCCCCCATTAACCTTTAAGGAGGTAAACATTGAGCTGTATCAGGAATTTAATTGTACAGAATACTGAGCCACATCGAAGCAATAGATGAGATTCCCATTAAGGTAAAGTGCTAGTGATCATGGCAAAATGAATTTGATTCACATGTCATTGCAAAACTAGACTATGTTGTTCCTCTGCTTATCCTATCCGAATAATGAATCCAGATATATAGGGATGACAATAGGTTGGGCCAACCCCTGCCCGACCAGGCCAGAAGTGGCCCAGCCCAAGCCCTATCGGGCTGAAAGCAACCCGGCCCAAATTTTATTTTTTAAAAGAAAGTGCAAAATGACGTAGATTTGCTGTATTGGGCCCGGGCTCAGCCGTTCAACCTTTTGCCATCCTTACAGATATATATCTCTATTAATTGATAGGAAAACATTTTATATTCCTTTTCAAGCTGTCATATGAGTTCAACTTGTCAACAGAATTCTTCTTTCGTTTCTCGACGGTGAAGTAATACCACGCTCATGAGCTTCTTATCTTAGGCCAGAACAAGTTGATAGGATCCCCCTTTTTCTTTTTGCCCCCATACCGCCACGCAGGAGGGACATGAGGACGTATAAAAGGAAAGAGGGGGATGAGATTTCCGCCCACAAGACGGGCTATTAGCTCAAAGGGTCGGGTTTGGGCTCGGGCTCAGGCTCAGGCTGCCAAGGCCCAAGCTCTATTGCCATCCCTATAGATATATATCTTTATTAATTGATAGGAAAACATTTTACATTCCTTTTCAAGCTGTGTCTTTCCAATTACGAAATGTTAAGTTGTTATCATCTCAAAGAAGACTCCAATTGGATAATTTCTGAAATCTAGTTTCACGCTTAGTTATTTATTTGATTTTATGCATAGATATATATTCTGATACTATGTATATGCACTGTCTCTATATAGCTTTTAATTCTAATCTATTTAATTAGTTAGTCCTGGGTAGCAAGAAAAGGTAAACTTGAATCAATATAGGAAGCAAAAAATAGTTTCAGAGCTGACTGCACACAAGAAAAAAACAAGGCTTACCGTGCATTGATACCAGGCATACTCTTCTCCATTTGGACCTGAAATCAACATAGGAGAAGACAACATTTCGTTTCATTTAATCAGATAACCGACGTAGTATAAGACATCTTTCCCTCTCTTTTAGTGCATGAAAAAGATAAATGAAGACTATAATTAGAAAGACTTAACTGCAGAGTGGAGGATGATTTTAAGTTCAGCAAAGGTAGGAAATTATGATGAGAAACGATTGGAACACAGTATCTCAATCTCCAAACCTTAGCTAAGGGAAGTGGCGCTTTCGAATTTTCAAATTTAAGAGTAAGTACTTTTTTCAAAGCTACAATATCATTACTCACTTGAATAGGTCCTAATGGCACATTAAATCTTCTGTTTTAATTGAAGATAGAATCAAAATATAAAATAGTTCAAGTTACAAACTGAGAAGCTGACAAAAAATATAAAATAGTTCAAGTTACAAACTGAGAAGCTGACAATGGTAAACATGTAGAAATTATCCTTACCGTGGTTAGTTACTCGAATAGCATTGAACTCCACATCATTGGGACTTCTGAGATAAACTCTGCGAGGGTCTATACTTACAACCACTGCCTAAAATAAATTGAGACAAGTCAATAGATAGAACCATCCCACACTGAAACCAACTTTAAATACAAATAAAAGGTACAAAGGCAAGACTATGGATGTCTTTATCAGAAGTTCATAAGGACAGGTTATGTAGGAAAGAAGAGAAATCATTCAGGGCATTAGCATACATCATTCCAATTTGAAGATTTTTCCCTTTTATTGTTGGCTCTTCCAAATAATGTGGAAGTGAAGAGAAATATGGATTTTAAAGCATTTCAAACTGTATAAAATGCAAACCTGGTTTCCATAAACTCTAGATATCAGTTCAATGCTGGTCTTTCCAGTCTTAACCTTCAAGAATAACGAAAAGCTATTACAAAGGATAGACTAGCAATAGAACATGAAAAGACAACAAATCTGCTCCAATTAGCTACTGGCATTCATACTTTAGTTCCTAAATATTCTTCTGCAGCATAGACAACATCACTTCCAATAGAGACCTTATCTGCCCCAGACCTGAAATATTCTGAAGCTACTTCCAAACTAGAATAGTACCTAAATGAGAACCGAAAATAATCAAGATTGATCAAAGACTAAAGAGTTTGAGAAATACCCAATGTAATGACCAATATGCCAGTTAAACAGTAAAAAAAGTGCGAGATTGGTCTATGGTACAATGGAAGAATCAAACCTTCCATTTGCATCTATAAAATCTCTGATCCCACCTCCCACAGCCAATGGTACAAAAACATTTTCTGATGTCTGTCTCAAAACCTCCACAGCCATAGCAATGAAAAAAAACGAGATATATGATAAGCCATCTCAAGGAAACCAAAGGCAAATGGCCAAAACTAGTCATTTTTCATTGAATAACTGATTGTTAAATAAGTCACCTGCAACATGGGCAAATTACCTAAAGGAAAGTCCCGGAAACCAGTAATGTTCAGGAAGCTGACCTAAAATTCAATATCAATATGTTTCAAAACACAGAATCATTACTCTGAAGACAACACAACCACTCAATTTATTAGATCAAAAAAGTCTACCTCATCAGCTCCCTCTTTATAGTACTGACCAGCAAGCTCCACTAGCTTGCCAAGGTTTCTAACCTGCAGAGGTTTGCACCCACGTAAAGCAGTTGTTGATTTTACAAAATGACCCGAAACAAAAACAAATCAGACACTGATTCGGTGAAGATGTTTTTGAATTGCATGAATTAAAATTTTTATGCCAAGATATTAATCTATCGTATAAAGGACATGCCGCCATAAGAAATCAGCTCTTACATGACCAAGGGTATTTCAGTTCAATGATTTAGATAAACATTTTAAGATGTAAAAGATAGTTCTTTGGATTTTATATTGGTATTCCTATGCATACAAATAAATGGGAGTCTCTGATAAGACAATGCTGTCAGTAAACAAGATGATTATCAAGAAGCAAAAGTGAAATAAAATTTGAACGGCATACGTTAGATGCCACTTCTACTTCAATCTTTCATAAATTTTCTTGACATCTCAACTCTGTTTTAGAGATGCAATGCCTCTAGCTATAATCTAGCCTTAAGAGACATATTAATATGTACTACCATAAGAAGTTGCATTCTTTGACAAACCTCATTCTCTTGTGTATGTTGTCTCACATCATATTGGTCTCCTTTGGTTACTACAAGATCTCCTTTATCATTTGTTCTCACATCAAGACAAGCAATTACCTGAAAGGAAGCAGTATGCATGAGTAGCATAAACTTTCAGCAAGGTTGTTATATACAATGCTTTAAAAGTTTAAAACCAGATATCACTGGTTATACTGATGCACCGTTCATATCATAAAAATCTTGCACAAATTTGAAAAAAAAGAGAGGTAAAGGATGCATTACCCTCTTTGCAAGTTTGGGCACCTTTCCTTCGGAGGCTTCTCTCTTCAACCCAAGTTACCATTTCATTAGATAAGGAAACAAAGAAAAATAAAAGCTGCATAAGTTTCAGGATTAAAAAGACTACCTTTACAAAGGGTGTCTCAGGTTTCAAAAACCTCTCGAGTACAGAAAGCCCAACATCTGTAAAGAAATAATATGATTTATCAGTAAATTGGTTAAAAGATCAGTAAATTACATAAACAATTTATGGAAATCAATGAGAAGCGACAACCTCTTGCACATCTCTTTATATGACTTGAAGATTACAAGTGCAAAATATTACAAGGAATTGTCATTTTTTATTGCTAGTGGAGAAAGGCTGAAATTTAACATTTCAAAAGAGAAGAAACAACAGAGCAAGGTTGACAGTTTCTTACCTCCACTCTTCTCTGGATGGAATTGAACTGCATAAACATTACCCTTTCTGACAAATGCTATAAACTTGTCGTCATAATTGCAGGTGGAAGAAACCCACTCTTGATTTCCATGTGACTTGAAGAGAACAAACAACAAATGTACTCATCATGATTCCACACATCAAAGATCACCTCAAGATGCATGTATTGCTTTTGATGGTTGATCAAGTAACAACAACTGTAGTTTTTCCATTATTGATTAATATGTAACTGGTTGAACACTACTTGCAAAAGAAAACAACTCTTATGTCCAAAAATAAGATGTTCCAAATGTTCCTGAAAATTCTTCCTCCCATTAGACCATTTGTATCTACATGCATTACGGTCAGAATTCATAGATATCTCAGTTCAAAAAAGAACAATTAAAAGGATCGAACCATTACTTGATAATATCAAAGTCCAAAGATCTATGAATTATTCCACGTTTGACCATTCAACCAGACAACTAATCTGCATCTTTTTACGCTTCCCACATTTTTTTTTTATAACTCGCTGTTATGTCCTTATTTTGTACAAGACTTTCACACGTACGATGAAATTCACCATAAAAAGGGATGAGGGAAAAGAAAACTTACAGGCATTGCACGATAAGAGTGAACAAAATATACATGGCGATTGCCAATACCATCCAAAATTCCAGATTCATTATTAATCTGCAAAGCATTCCAACCAATATGGGGTACTTTAACACCATTTGATGAGTCAAAACGCCCCACGACACCAGGTATCAAACCAAGACCGCTAACTGAGAAAAACATAAGACACAAAAATTCTATTGATATTCAACATTAAGATTTTTTAAAAAAAGGAGAGCTATTTACATTGACATGTGCATCCTAATGTAACAAAAACTAACCTGGACCATTCTCCTCGCTAGCCTCAAAGAGCAACTGAAGCCCGAGACAAATGCCTAAAAAGGGGCGATCATTCTCAATATAAGTACACAATGCGTTTGCCATCCTGTGCAAAGTAAACAGTTTGGGAACTAAAATAACCGAAAAGAACAAATCTTTGGATTCAACAATTTAACCATAATTCATTCCTTTCGATAATAATTACTAAAAAAACTTTTATGAGGAGCAAACCCTGTCTTATTAAGTATATGCATAGCAGCTGGAAAAGCCCCGACATTGGGGAAAATCAGACGGCTAGCGTTTAAAATATCCGTCGGCGATTGTACCTAATCGCAAATATAGAGGTATATGAATAATCCATATGACACAAGGTTAGAGAAAACCAAAAACTTACGTCTTTGACGTGAAAACCCAGATAGCGAATTGCATTTCTCACGCTACGCACATTGCCGATACCGTAGTCAAGTAAAGTGACAACTACAATGAACAATAAATGAGGAGAAAGAGAACAAAAACTAAGGTTAAATTGAAAATGGTAAATGACAGAGTGAGAGGCACAAATCGGGATCAATAGATGAGGAGGCACAAATGGAGATATTTCTCGGCAGTTTGTGCTGAAAAGATGGGCTGCTTTTGTAGATGTCTCGTTGTATAAATGACGATAAAGAAGAAGAACATAGCATCGCTGGAGCCGCCATACCAGTTTGTTTGTTATGAATGAATGATGTCTTTTCTCTCTCTACGTTTTAAAGGGAGAGTGATAGATTCACAAAAAGGGAAGAGTAAGCAAAGGATAGCCAAATTTAGGCAAAGAAAAAAATTGATACAAAGGAGGAAAAGAACAAACACAAGATTGAGATGATGCACGCTCTAAGCTGGTTCGAGTTAGGGTTCGCTTTGGATGCTTGGTTCTGTTCGAGTGTTTGTTCCATTTGACTGATGGTTACTATTATTGTTATGGTTCTCAACGTTTTTGACCAATTTTTACTGTTGTGTTCATATTATCGTGAAAAAAAATTAAGTATTTAATGTCTTAGACTTAAATGAATTTGGGTATGTGTTATTATTCTTAGAGTATATGGACCGTTATTTCTAGATTCTAGGATAGTAAAAATGTACCAATTTGGGCTTTAAGTTTGGACTTATAACTAATATGGTTTTTAAATATAAATAAAATATTAGATAATATGTTTAATTAAATTTTGAAATAAGTTTCCAAATTCATATATATTATGCCTATGAATTTAGTAATATTAGACTAAATAATTTATCAATTTAAATACCGATTAGTTTAATTTTAATTAGAAATAAGTTTCTGATTACACTTAAGTTATTAAGTTCATAAGTTGAATAATAATTAGAAATAATTCTCTGATGAAATTTTATATATAATAATTAAAAATAAGTTTATAATTAAATTATAAATTAATTCAATGAAGCAATATATAATTAGGGATCAGTTTCTAACTAAAATTGATATCATTAGTGTAATGAGAATTAGAAATAAGTTTCTAATTTAAACTCAAAATTTATTGGTTTTATAATAATTAGAAATATATTTCTAATTTTAATGAAATAACTATGTTTTAAATATGATATGTTCATATAGTATTGAAATTATGTTTTTTAGTAAATTATAATAATCATAGGTTCATTTTGAACATTATTTCATTTATTTATTTATGATTTCTGAATTTTTGTAAGTGACTTCTAATCCTAGAAATTTGTTTTCAAGAAAATGTCCATTATGAAGAGGTCACCCAGATTTATACAAACTATAGCACAAATGAGATAACTTGTCATCATCTTAGTGCATTTACTCCACATGCGAGATCTTTCTTAAGAAGATCTAATACAACATTTTATTATTGTTAATAACTTAATATAAGAGCTGTATTTTGGAGGTTGTTTGGCTTTCATAGAAGCTAAAGTGAAGTACATGACTTTACTCTTAACTTTGCTACAAGTAGAAAATGAACCATTAAGCATGTTCTAGATCTTAGAATGGCCTGCTTTGAAATCATACGATAAAATTTATAAGAGAAGTTTGAAGAAAAGAATTAATTTGGACTTTATATCCATCTGGCCTTCCAATCAAAATTATTAGAATAATAGCATATTGAGCTTCTAGGACTTTATCATACGAATTGATCGAGTCTATTTAATGTATAGTTTGTTATTATGTATTGAAATAAGTTGTAATGAATTACATAAATTATATTGATCAAGGTTGATATTATTCAGTTTTATTAGAATATATGTTATATGAATTTTTTATGTTTGAAATAATATTCTTGAGTATGATAATTGGTATTTAATTGTCGTATGAATTATGATTGAGAACAACATGCTCTTTCGATTTCATAAAAAATTTAAATATGATTATTCAATATATATGTATGACTTGAAAATAACGTGCAAGTATCTTATTTCCTTTTGTAAAAATTTTATATTTCTATTATAGCTACTACATCAAAAATATTTTTGTTGAACTCATTAAGGGTGAGAACTTAAATGACAACATTTATGAGATTCGGAACATGAAGATCCAATA